>ML801147.1:181271-192520 GCA_009831015.1 Picea engelmannii | reverse complement strand
AAGAGTGGGGGGGGTGTTCGAGTTAACAATAAAGCACCATGTTAGGAGGGGCCCGCCTAGGAAAAACCACCTTCTCGTACCCCCCACCACCATTAAAGGTAGAATGGTGGGGGGGGGGTCCGATATCCTTTGCCAGCCACAGATCTGGGTGCACGATGATGGATCGTTGATATTTGCATGCAAATTATCACAAAGAACCAAACATGATATATCACCCCAAAACTTAGGATAACATTTTTTATGGGTTTTTTGCTTCTCCCCTTCTTTCATTTTTGTCACCAAGGGGTCAAAATACAACATTTTAACTCAAATCAAAGAATTCACTAACTTTTCATCAATTTTATTGAAATGAAATCATACTAACCTATATCCTACTCTAATCAACTAGCAAAATTAACCCAGATTAGACTATTGGGTTAAGAATTATTTTAACCTAATATACTTGGATAAGTTTAAACTGTTTAGCCAAGTTTATTCGCTATCCTATCTAATTAGGCTAAGATTAAACTGTTTAGCCCAATTTATTCACTAACCTATTTGCATAAATTTAAAGAACTTGACCATGGTTAGACAGTATGGATCACGCCAATTTTATTGCATGGGGTTTTATCATTTTTCTTTTCACCCTCTTTTATTCTTTTTCTTTTCTTTCTTTATTTCTTTTTCTTTCTTTTCTTTTTCTTTTTCTTTTGTAAATAATTTGCAGAATGAAATATTATTTACAACAAAAATACAACTAGAGGGAAAATTTCTAGTCACCAGTTGATATTATGAAACATAGGGTTATAACAGTACAGATGAGAGTGCATCGGGCTACTGGATCAATATGTCTCATCATAGTTCACTCCCTATGCTTGTGAGAATCCTCTGACTACAAGTGTCGTTTTTGTATTTCTTGACACTTCCATCAACTACATGTCTTTCTGCCTCTTGCAGAGCTTGTCAAGCCCAAACAAGCCTTTTATGGCCTATTGTAAAGTCCCTAGGAATATCAATTGGATCAACTGTATCAATGGTTGTCTCCCTTTGAACTACTGAGGGGGAGAAGGTGTTTGTTTTTTCCTTCTTCTCAAATAGTTTTGACTCCCTCTGAAGTCTTGAAGGAAAAACATCTTCCTTTGTTGTTAACCTTCCTCGAGTCTTCACTTCTAGTGTGTTGTTCTTCTGAATGCATTAAGAATTCTCTGGGTCCATGATTGCACCGAGGGTTCCTTCATCCTCTAAGTACCCTTATAACAATGATGAAAACAATACATATATAGAAGTGCATACCTGAGAGTGTACACCAATGGAGGTTCTGCTTGTTTGTCAATGTCATGATGATCAATGACGTTCCTCGCTTGTTTTCTTTGTAGCCACCTATACAACGCAAGTCTCTAACGAAGTCTGCATCAACTTTTACTATTGTATCTAATATGAGAGTATCACATATTAGTAATTCTTCTCTTCTATTGGTGGTATACTATTTTAGCTTATCAAAGTCATGTCCATTGTTGACTTTTAACAAAATTCCAAACACGTTGTTGTAGCTATCCTTGTATCTCTTGCTGCTTCTCAACACTGCTACATCTTGACTTCATATCTGTATTTAAGGTTTTCAATATGGTTTGTAATCAACATCTTCAATGAACTTAGGAAAGTAATCAAAATCCTTCTTTGTTTGCTGGGGTATACACCAACACCACCATTAAACACTTTCATCAATATATATGACATCAAAGGATGGAAGAATGGAGCAATAGGACAACATTGATATAACTTAGAAATTTGACTTGTCCACAGGTCTTTGTGTTTCAGTAAGTTTCATTGGTCCATCAATATCTTCAAGCGATTACAATTTCCCGTGGAGGAAACTTTAGGGGTAGATGAAACATCATAGGCAAGAGCATAAAAGTTCAGAAAATAGTTGGAGGGAATTGTTATCTCCCAAAAAAATTTCATTTTCATTTAAGCCTTAGCTAGTTTTTGAGTCTTTGTTTTCATTACACATTCAACATGTTGTGTCATTGAGTCTTGGTCATGTCACATGATGTTAGTAAATGACTAAGTGGTCATCAAGGTCATTGTCCTAAGTTTTATTGCTCGAGTCAAGTCATTTATATCCTAAAAGTGAGTCATAGATTATAAAGAATCGGTCTTTGTCCTAAATGACCCATCATCACTTTAAAATCATGATGTGACCTTTGTTCTATTATTTTTCTCCATCATGACAATTTCGTAGTGCATTTGGTCACTATTGTATGAGAAGTGCTACCAACTCAGCAAAAGTTGTCAGTGCAAGTCATCATTGTTCTACAGGACGCACTACAAACTTGTGCTATTTCTTTGTTTCATCATTCAAACCCACTTTTATTAGGGAAAGTGCATCAAGAAGATTTATGGAAGATCGATAATCAACATTAAGTGTTCAAATCTCTTTCCAACACTCAGCCAACCATCAATTTTGAATTTTCCACAGGGATTTGTGCATGATTGAAAGCATTTCATTGGTTTTTTTTTAAACTAACTTTTGAGTACATAAGTGTTCTATGTAAGAGGCTTATTTTCAAATGGCTCCAAGGAAATACCCCATCCCCAGGAAGAGGTCAGGCTCTGTGGTTATATTTGAGCCCACTGATACCACTCTGATCGAACAAAATCCTAACCATGTGGACTCCTTCAAGCACATGGGATACTGGAGGTTTTGTCATAAGCTCGAAGAATATCATCTGGAGGTTTCAAGAGACTTTGTGCAAAATTACATGGATGGTATGACACAGTTTGGACCCTTGGAAATCCATTTGACAGTGGATTTTATTGCATAAGTGACTGCGATTCCTAGGACAAGGGAACTCTGGTTCAACGCAAGGAAATTAGAAAAGGAGGGCTGGTGTCAATACTTTCTCAAGCCCGAGAATAGGGGAGATGATTTGGTGAAGGGTGTACCAAGGAAGTGGCTGCTAGAGGAGTATGATAAGTTGTTGTTCATCATTCAGATATTTTTTACTTGTGAAGGGAGATACAACTCAATTTTTCAATACCATTTCAAACTACTTCTCCATTTCATTGGTAAGAAGGAAATAGACTTACCTTATTTCATTTTCATGAGTTTGCAAATAATTATTTCATTTTCACAACAAAATCCTGATAAACTCCAAAAGTCCATTTTTAACCATGCATTAATGAAACTCATAATCATTGAACAATTGAAGAAGGAAGGGAAGGATTGGCCCACTTTTTGGTTTGTATCTAATTACCAAATTGACCTGCCTATTTGATGCAAGAGCATCTCTCCATGTCAGCAACATGCTAGCCAGCCAACACATCTAGCACACATTTAATGGAGAAAGGGAGAGGCCCAGCCCTCTCAATTTTGAAATTCGAAAAATTCAATAAATGTTGTAAGGCTTTTAATGCCATACCATGCCTTTGTACAGGTAGTGGTTGAGGTTTCCTTTAATGGTTTCCTACAACAAGCCCAGGACGTAGTCAGGACTGGGCATCCATTTATGTAATGTAGCCGTAGGAGCCATTCTGTGATAGCGATATCTCAGAGACGGTGGTTGAGGATAAGCTCATGGGAGCCCTCATTTTGTAATCAAGAAATTAGAGTAGAGAGTTAGGAGGAGAGACCAGAGCAGAGAGGTCTTGAGAGAGAGTTGAGACTTGTTACAATCCAGTCTTTGTAAACATTTGTATAGACATACAGATTAATAGAAAAGCAATTTTTCCTGCATACGCTGTGTTTGATGTTTACATGTTTTTATGCATTTCATGTTTAAATGCATAACTTGTGTTTGATGTTTCGTCCCGTCTTGGAGTTTTCAAGTGCAAGGAGTGCACATAGTTCACAAGGTGTGCGTTGACAGAGGTGAGACAACCTCAGGAAAGCTTAAGGGGGATAGCGTTGAACCTTCATCAGCAGAGGTGCAAGGAGTGCACAGGAAGGAACTTTGTCTTGAGTTCAGGGAAGACAAAACTACTAAAGGTTCTGTAGAGCTCTGCTAAGAGGGCATCGAGCGAGTGCATAGAGTGCACTAGGGAACTCTATTTCGAGTTCTGAGAAAAGAGAAGTGTAGAGGAGAAGACACTCATAGGGTTGCTAAATATTCTATAGGTTCTGCAAGGTGTGCGTCGAGCAGGAGAACGCCAGATGGGTGTAAGGAGTTTTCTTTTCAAGAAAACTTCTCGAATCTGAGTTATTCGAGATCCTCGAATGCAAAGTGTGTGTAGGAGTAAATCTCTGAGATAATGAAGCTCAGGAGGGACAACGTTCCTAGAACATAGGCAAGATACAAAGGAATTGAGCTCGCAGGGGAAGCGGAGGTCGAGGCCTTTGAAACTTTGGAAAATATTACAAGGGGAAGGAATAAGTTCTCAAGCTCATGAGGGAGCACAACTTCTGTCAGATCTTGTGCAAAGAACCGATAGTCATCGGATCCGGAGGAAGGCGCACCGATTTTAACCTCTAGGAGGTTGCGCAGGAGAGAAACTGAAAGGAACGGTGGAGACACTTCATGGAGAAGTGCTGAAATCCCGAGAGCCATAGGATCGCACCAAGTTGCGAGAGATTTAAGCCTTTAGAAGCACCCCTGGAGAGGAGCTCTATGGATGGTGGAGACACTCCGTGGAGAAGTGCCGAAATCACGTGGACTATTGGATCTCATAGATCTGTGAGGAGGTTAAGACTAAGCGTATTTTAGCATTCAGAAGCTCAGGAGGAGTAGCGACCGTTGGATGAGAAGCATCAGGGGATGTTGATCTCATGCTCGAAGTTCTCTATTTCAAAGTTCGGGGTTTGGAGCGATGAGTGATTTTGGAGTCACTACATCGTGAACTCCCGGTTCGCGAAATCGCGCCAGCCGTCGGATCTAGAGCGCAGTGGCCTGAGAGCCACTGGATCAAGGATACGTGCATGGGGTTTAGTCCCTGGGAGGTGCACAGGAAAAAGGATCTGGGCTGTCAGATCTATCACCAAGGACCGATAGTTGTCGAATCCAGAAGAAGGTGCGAGGGGTTGAATCCCTGGGAAGCCGCACGGAAGGGTAGAATGGATGGCAGAAACTTCAAGGGAGAAGTGTCGAATTGTCGTGAGCCGTTGGATATAGAAAAGGTGCGCAAGGTTTAATCCTCGTAACAACAGAAGGGAGAGGACTCGTCAAGTCCCGAAAGCATTAGGACCATCCATTTTGGAGGACAGGTGTCAAAGATCCAAGCCCGTCGGGGATTTTGACACCGGGAGTTCGAGGAGAAGGAGTCGTGAGACAAGAAGTCCCATCTCACGAAATTGCGAAACGACCGACAAAGTTCATCAAGGAGGACATGTGGCAAGTGGTAAAGGTTCAAGAAAAATCCCGAAAGGTTGTGGGTCGTTGATCCAGTTGGATTGTGATCGTCAGTTCAAGAGGAATATGGACCGTTGATCTCTCAAGGGGGAGATTTCGACATTTTGGGGTCCGGGAGATCGAAGGACCTAGAATCGTCTACAGCCGGAATTGCAAAATCATGAATTACGAAATCCTGAAAAGTGGACCATGGTTAGGGGTATATTTTGGCATTTTGAGATCTAGGAGTTCAAAGGACCTAGAATCATTGCAGCCAAAATCGTGAAATCGCGAATCGCGAAAACCCTAAAGCATTCAGAGGAATAGCACCAGGTCATAGGACTGGTTGTATGAAAAGTGACTTAAGGGAGGAGCTGTGGAGTTAGGCCCTATTTCAAGTTTCGACATTTCGAAAGATAGAGAATAGGAGGAATGCTTGCATCACAATTCCCCGAATCGCGAAAATCCGGTAGCGCTTTGACGTTAAGCACATGGTCACATAGTGGTGGTCATGTGGATGGAGGCTAAGGGAGGACCCAGAGTTGTTAAGCCCTTTTTAGCCTTTCGGTGATCGGGAGTTGGAGGGACAAGGAGCCTGGGAGAGCTCGCATGCAGGAGTCCTGAAACCCTGAAACACGAAAGGTGTGTTGGTTCAGAACAAAGAAGAGCACTGAAAGCTGAGCGCGTGCACATGTTTTCTCAAAGACCGTGCCAGGGAATTAAAGGGACCTGTGGATTCATTCAAGGGGTTCTAGTAAGAGTCCTAAGAGCCATTTCAGCTCAGAAGAATATCGATCCAAAGACCGGGAGGTCAGCAGAACCCTGCCGAGGTAGGGGGACTGCATCAAGTGGTATCAGAGCTAGGTTCTGTCTGTAGACTACAGGTAGAGGGAGGCATAGTAGATAAATAAAATACTCTGATACACACCATCAAGTGGTATCAGAGCCTAGACTTCATCTGTATATTTTAGATGAAGAGGATTGAAGAGATTGTTGCAGGATGCAACAACAAATACACAATCGGGTGGACTGTAGGAGATACTGGAAATGCTCTCAGTTGCAGAGTAACAACAATAAAAGATTCAAAGGGAATAAGATGGCTACTGAAGGCCATAAGCATGGTCAAAGAGAGGACCACCAACAGATGAAGAGCAAGGTTGAGATGGATAAAAAACTCGCCGAGATAAGAGCGAAGATGGAGGAGCTTGTATTTCGAATGCAACATAGTGCAAGAACACGATGGGTGTATGAATGGCCCATGAAAAAAAAGGTGAAGTGGCCAGTCAAGGAGTTGTTGGACAAAAGACAACAAAGGCTGTTGAAAATATGGCTGAGGTATGCTAAAAGCCTCAGTGACACAGAGCTGGTTTGCATCTGTGAGCCAGAAGTTGGAGAAACCCTCAGTGATGAGGAAGAGAGATCATTTTCAGGTCTCATAAACTGCCAGGAGGGCAGAGATGAATTTTCCAATTGCTAGGTGGGAAATGAAATGAGATCATTGAAGGATCTCATAGACTGTTGGGAGGACAACATTGGAAATTCATATTGCTAGGAGGGCAATGGTATGAGATTAGCTGAATATCTTGTAAACTCCCAGGTGGGCAGGGCAGAAATCCCATATTTCCAAGTGGGCAAGGGAAAGAAGATGAGACTATCTGGAATTCTCATGAACTCAGGGATGAGTTCGGGTCAGAAAGGAGTGCTGATGGAGATGGGATCGATTGATCTCATAAACTTCCAGGTGGGCATAAGTGAACTTTCGAGTTGCCAAGTGGGCAATGGGAAGAGATCAACAGAAGGTCTCACATACTACCAAGGGGGCAGTGGTGAAAGTTCAGATTGCCAGGTGGGCAATGAGATGGGACCAATTGGTCTCATACACTACCAGGTGGGCAGTAGAAAATTCCCAGGATGCCAAGTGGGCAAGGGGGAAAAGTTGAGGCTATGTGAAATTCTCATGAAATCATAGGAGAGTTCAGATCAGCAAGGAGTTCTAATGAAGGAAGGTTAGAAATACATTACGATCATTGGGGGAATTGAAATATTCCTACCAAGCAACCTAGTTGAGGCTAGAATATGTGTTGCAAAAGAAACAATAGAAGAAGGACAACCAACAGTGACTGTCATAGAAGGAGAGGAGGAGAAGACACAAATGTTTTCCCCAACATAAGAGGAACATGAAAATAATATGCTCACTCCATGGGAAATGGAGTTAGAGATGCTGGAAGATTGGTTGAACAATCGAGAGCCAGTATATGGCTGCCACGAGGAGACAATCATGCAGATGTTAGCAGAGGAGCATTCAGAGGAATCACTCAAAATTTTCAGCCAGGGAGCTGAACAAATGATAACTGCAGTGTCGAGGCATGCAACAAAAGATGAAGGAGAATTCTAGTTTTAGGAGAAGCTAGAGGAAGATGGAATTCAACCAGCACAAGGGGAAATGGTAGAAGCTAATCTGTCAGAGAAGGTGACTGAACAAAAGGTCAGTCGAGAAAATAAGACTGCAAAGATTAATTTTGCAGCAGGATGGCAAGTTGAGGCCACACAGGAAAAAGATGGCATGAGAGATCTAGTTGATCGACCCATTTGCCGGGAAGAAGTGCAACTGAGGAGACTGCATAAGGAGAGCCAACCACTGGAGAAGCTGGATGAGGTAATTGAAGAAATCATAAGGATGATGTCGAGTTCAGTAGAAGAGACTGCAAACAATGAGAAGCTGAGCAGAAGGGAGCCTGCAAGAGCAGCAGGGCAACATCAGTAGCAACAATGAAGCAGAGGAGCAGATGGACAGCTCCAAGGGAAAGTTTGGGATCCAGGTGGATCTCAACACTCGAGAAGAGGAGCTCATGATCAGGAGATCATGATTTTTCCAGCTGAGGAGTATGATGTAAGAGCATCACTCCATGTCATCAGCGTTCCATCCAACCAACACATCCAGCACGCATTTAATGGAGAAAGGGAGAGGCGCAACCCTCTCAATTTTGAAATTTGAAAACTTCAATAAATGTTGTAAGGATTTTAATGCCAGACCACGCCTTTGTACGTGTAGTGGTTAAGGTTTCCTTTAATGGTTGCCTACAGCAAGTCCGGAACGTAGTCAGGATTGGGAATCCATTTATGTAATGTAGCCGCACTGTGATAGCGATAGCTTAGAGACGGTGGTTGAGGATAAGCTCATGGGAGCCCTCATTTTGTAATCAAGAAATTAGAGTAGAGAGTTAGGAGGAGAGACCAGAGTAGAGAGGTCTCGAGAGAGAGTTGAGACTTGTTACAGTCCATTCTTTGTAAACATTTGTATAGATATACAGATTAATAGAAAAATAGTTTTTCCTGCATACTGTGTGTTTAATGTTTACATGTTTTTATGCATTTCATGTTTAAATGCATAACTGGTGAAGTATTTCATAAGTTTCAATTTCGTCTCGTATTGGAGTTTCTGAGTGCAAGGAGTGCACATAGTCCGCAAGGTGTGCATTGGCAGAGGTGATACAACCTCAGGAAATCTCAAGAGGGATAGCGTTGAACCTTCATCAACAGAGGTGCAAGGATTTCACATGAACGAACTCTGTCTCGAGTTCAGGGAAGACAGAACTACTGAAGGTTCTATAGAGCTCTACCAAGAGGGCATCGAGTGAGTGCATAGAGTGCACTAGGGAACTCTATTTCGAGTTCTGAGAAAAGAGAAGTGTCGAGGAGAAGACACTCACAGGGTTTCTGAATACTCTGTAGGTTCTGCAAGGTGTGTGTCGAGCAGGAGAATGCCAGGCGGGTGTAAGGAGTTTTATTTTCAAGAAAACTTCTTGAATTTGAGTTATTAGAGATCCTCGAATGCAAAGTGTATGTAGGAGTAAATATACGAGAGAACGAAGCTCAGGAGGGACAATGTTCCTAGAACACAGGTGAGATCCAAAGGAATTGAGCTCGCAGGGGAAGCGAAGGTCGAGGCCTTTGAAACTTCGAAAAATATTCCAAGGGGAAGGAATAAGTTCTCAAGATCAAGAGGGAGCACAACTTCCGTCATATCTTGTGCAAAGAACCGATAGTCATCGGAACCGGAGGAAGGAACATAAAGTTTAACCTCTGGGAGGTTGCACAGGAGAGCAGCTGAAAGGAACGGTGGAGGCACTTCATGGAGAAGTGACGAAATCCCGAGAGCCATAGGATCGCACCAAGTTGCGAGGGATTCAAGCCTTTAGAAGAACCCTAGGAGAGGAGTTGTATGGACGGTGGAGACACTTCGTAGACAAGTGCCGAAATCACATGGACCATTGGATCTCATAGATCTACAAGGAGGTTAATACTGATCATCTTTTAGCGTTCAGAAGCTCAGGAGGAGTAGTGACCGTTGGATGAGAAGCATCAGGGGCCCTTGATCTCGCACTTGAATTTAGCTATTTCAGAGTTTGGGGTTTGGAGCGTCGAGTGATTTTGGAGTCGCTGCATCATGAACTCCCAGTTCACGAAATCGTGCCAGCCGTCGGATCTGGAGCGTAGTGGCCTGAGAGCCACTGGATCAAGGATACATGCATGGGGTTTAGTCCCTAGGAGGTGCACAGGAAAAACGATTTGGGTTATTAGATCTAGCACCAAGGATCAATAGCCGTCGGATCCAGAAGAAGGTGCGAGGGGTTTAATCCATGGGAAGCCGCACAAAAGGGTAGAACAGATGGAAGAAACTTCGAGGGAGAAGTGCCGAATTTTCGTGAGCCGTTGGATCCAGAAAAGGTGTGCGAGGTTTAAACCTCATAACAGTAGAAGGGAGAGGACTCGTCAAGTCCCAAAAGCATCAGGACCATCCATTTTGGAGGATAGGTGTCAAAGATCCAAGCCCATCGGGGATTTGGACACCGGGAGTTCGAGGAGAAGGAGTCATGAGACAAGAAGACCCAGCTCATGAAATTGCGAAACGATCGACAACGTTCATCAAGGAGGACACGTGGAGAGTGGTCAAGGTTCAAAAAAAATCCCAAAAGTTTGTGGCTCGTCGATCCAGTTGGATCGTGATTGTCGGTTCAAGAGGAATCTAGACCGTTGATCTGTCAAGGGGGATATTTCGACATTTCGGGGTCTAGGAGATCGAAGGACCTAGAATCGTCTGCAGCCGGAATCACGAAATCGTGAATTACGAAATCCCGAAAAGTGGACCATGGTCACGGGTAGATTTTGGCATTTTGGGATCCCGGAGTTCGAAGGACCTACAATCGTTGTAGCTGAAATCACGAAATCACGAATTGCGAAAACCTGAAAGCATTCGGAGGAATAGCACCAGGTCATAGGACTGGTCATATGAAAAGCGAGTTAAGGGAGGAGCTTTGGAGTTAGGCCCTATTTCGGGTTTCGACATTTTGAAAAACAAAGAACAGGAGGAATGCTTGCATCAGGATTCCCCGAATCACAAAAATCCAGTAGCGCTTTGACGTTAAGCACGTGGTCACAGAGTGGTGGTCACGTGGACGAAGGCTAAGGGAGGACCCAGAGTCGTTAAGCCCTTTTCAACGTTTCAACGACCGGGAGTTGGAGGGACAAAGAGCCTGGGAGAGCTCGCATGCAGGAGTCCCGAAACCCCGAAACGTGAAAGGTGTGTTGGTTCAGAATAGAGAAGAGCGCTAAAAGCTGAGCGCGTGCATAGGTTTTCTCAAAAGCTATGCCAGGGAATTAAAGGGACCTATGGATTCATTCAAGTGGTTCCAACAAGAGTCCAAAGAGCCGTTTCAGCTTAGAAGAAGATCGGTCCAGAGACCGAGAGGTCAGCAGAACCCTGCTGAGGTAGGGGGACTACATCACTATTTGTCCTTCAAAACTCAAGACTCTTTGGAAGAAGACTACTCCCTTTTATGTTGGTTATGGAGCCTGATTATCTTCCTGATTTAGAGGTCTTTTACTTTCAGCTGTGTTTATACCCCATGAAGTATTTACACCCCAGAAGTATGTACACTCTTCCAT
>ML801147.1:158801-177117 GCA_009831015.1 Picea engelmannii | reverse complement strand
AGGAGAATTTGGTATGCAGGTTGAAGAAGAGATTATATGGCCTAAAGCAAGCTCCAAGGCAGTGGTATCTAAAGTTTGACAGGTTTATGACAGAACATGGTTATAATAGATGTCATTCTGATCACTGTGTTTATTTTAAAAGGGTAGAAAATGGAAGCTATATTATCTTGCTATTGTATGCAGATGACATGCTTGTTGCAGGGTCTAATATGAAGAATATAAATGTGCTCAAGAAGAAATTAGCCAATTCATTTGTGATGAAGGATTTGGGTGCTACAAAGAAAATCCTTGGTATGAGAATAACAAGAGACAGGAAAAATTGCAAACTGACATTGTCTTAGGGTGAGTACACAGAGAAGGTGTTGGAGAGGTTTAGAATGCAGAATGCAAAACCAGTTAGTACACCTTTGGCCAGCCATTTCAAATTAACTAAGGAAATGTGTCCCAAGACACAGGAGGATATGGAATACATGTCCAGGATCCCATATTCATCATCAGTTGGCAGCTTGATGTATGCACTGGTTTGCACAAGACCAGATATTGCACATGCAGTGGGAGTTGTGAGCAGGTATATGAACAATCTAGGTAAAGAACATTGGGAGGCAGTAAAGTGGATTCTTAGGTATTTTAGAGGCACTACTACACATGCATTATGTTTTGGAGGTTCAGACACTTTTCTACAAGGATATGTTGATTCAGATATGGCAGGTGATAAAGACAACAGAAGGAGCACCACAGGGTATGTTTTTACTATAGGTGGAACAACAGTAAGTTGGATTTTGAAATTGCAAAAGGTTGTTGCACTTTCAACAACAGAGGCAGAGTATGTTGCTTCTACAAAGGCTAGTAAAGAGATGATTTGGTTAGAAAGGTTTATGGAGGAATTGGGAAAGAGCAGGAGAATAACAGGTTGTACTGTGACAGTCAGAGTGCCATTCACCTTGAAAATAACTTAGCCTTACATTCGAAGACTAAGTAAATACATTTGAGGTACCACTTCATACGATCTTCCTTGGAAGATGGATAATTGAAGCTGGAAAAGATACACACTAGCCAAAATCCTGCAAACATGTTAACAAAGGGAGTAACCAGGGAGAAACTGAGTTCTTTCTCAGTTTTGGTTGGTCTTCAAGAATGAAGATGAAGATGAGAAATTTGCCAGGTCCAAGAAGGTTCAGAGTCCAGCATATACAACAGCGGTGGAGTTGTTGAGATTAGTCTCCAAGTGGGAGATTGTTGGTTGTGGAGCTTGATTATCTTCCTGATTTAGAGGTCTTTTACTTTCAGCCGTGTTTATACCCCATGAAGTATTTACACCCCAGAAGTATGTACACTCTTCCACGTGGGGGAGTGAAGAGGGGGGGTACCCCCTCTGCGGGGTCCGCGGAGGCTATCCCCCCGGCTGGGGGGTTTGGGTGCAAGCGGGCCCCCAGCGGGGGTTCGGGGGTGAAGCCCCTGAAGCAAAAATTGCCTTGTAAAAGTATATTGTAATTTCATTGTAAATCTGGACCGTTCATTATAAGGTTGCATATCTAACGATAGAGATTATGTTAGGGTTTTTTTTTCCCTAGAAAGAAACCCTCTTTTATGAGGGAAATGTATTGCGGCTATGTATGTTGGTGAGTATTGTATTCTGAGAGAGGAGACTGGGAGAGAAATAAGAGGAAGTTACAACGGGTTTTGCTGTAGGTTGTATCCCTTCATTTTGCTGGATAATAATAAAGAAAGGACCTGACAATTTCTCTGGTGGACATAGCCCACACTGGGTGAACCACGTAAATCTGTCTCTCTTGTATTGTGTATCTTCTGTGTTTTATTTCCGCATTTGTTTTATTTTATTGCTCCGCGGTCCTGTTTTTCTAACATTTTCTCCTTCATTTGAAGTACCATAGGAATCTGCTCCCTCTACTCCCTTTTCTCCATCATCTGAAACACCACAGTCCCCTGAAGACCACGTTCATCAAGACCCTCCACTTGTCCAAGTGTATAAAAGAGATAAGAGGAAAGAAAAGGCTAAAGAGCTAGTTACTGAAGAACAATTAGAGCCTCCTATGGAGCTTCCTCCAATGGAGATTGAAGATAATCCTCATAATATTGAAGCTAAAATTGGTACAACAACCCTCAAAAGGTGATCGAGAAGAAAACTTGTATTAGCAGAGGAATCTCATCAAAGCACTGAGGTTATCAAGCCTAGAACTAGATTGTCAAATTTCAGAGTTTCTCCTCTTGAAAAAGAAGCACTTGAAGCCATAGTCGAACTGAGTGAATCTGCACCAGATTCAACTCCAGAGACAGATCAAGGACCTAAAACAAATTGGGCTCAATTACTCAAGGATGCTGACAGACAACTCAAATAAGTTCAAGAGAAGAACCCAAAACTACACCAAGATAATGTTACACTTAGTAGACAACTTTCAAGTCAAATAGATGAACTAGCAGGGGAGTGTAATCAACTCAAGAGGAACATCAGAAAAAAAGATGATTTAGAGGAAACAATTGGTTAATATGTACAAACAATACCTCATCTTGAGAGCAGACAATAGAAAGTTGGTTGAAGACATATATTTGGCCAAGAACATGCTTAGTAATAAGAATTTGGAAATATTCTTAAAAGAGACCACTTCTTATAGTTCTTTGAAGTAAGGTGATTAATATGCAGAGGTTGTTTTAAGGTTTTGTGATAAATGGTTGTTGACCTATGATGAACATATTATATCTAAGATGTTTTGAAGTCTTATAAAGGTATATGGAAATTACTCCAAGGAAGAAGGTATGAATACATGATTATTGAGATGAAGCCTGGGTAATCTCAATAAGGTCAGTAAATTACAGTGGTATGTGTTCTGATGAGGCAGACTCCCAACCTTCAAAAAACAGTTTTCAAACAATTTTGAAGTTGTTTTGGAAAGACATGCACCTACAGGAGTTTGTAGCACAGACTGCGTTTTTTCTATGTAACACACTATTAACTTGGCAATTCTCAGTGAAGGATCAAGCAAAGTCAAAATTTACTTCTATTTAGTTTTGTAACAAGTGATTCATAGCTATGACATTAATGATGAAGCAAAGAAGATTCCTCCATCCTCGAGGAGGTCTATGTGGCAGTCGAAGACTTAGTTTTAGATAGAGATTCCTATTCCTTAAAAATAGGATCACATCCTACTTTTTTGTAATTAGTTTAGATTTGATCCTATAAGTGGCATTTAGATCCATCTTTTGAGGATCCTAGTCAAAGTTTGTAAAATTTATTTAAGCCCATTTAAGCTACATTGTTATGGGTTCGAACTTGGAGACTTTGAGATACTCTTTTTGTACAAGACTTTGATATATATATATACTGGAATCATAAGCTTCTTTCACTGTTATTGTTCAAACCTCTGTTCATTTGTGTTTTCTTGTACTTATAATGAATGCCATATTAATTTGTTTTGTTTACACAATGAATGATTAATGTCTTTTAATCATTGCATTGGTAGGCAAAAATATAAGTATTCTTCCTTGTTATAATCAGTCTTTCATCTATATTTTAAATATACATGATCTTGCTGGTATAATGAGTGTTCTCCACCCATGTGAGTTTAAAAACCATCTGAGAAATACCTTTTGAGAGCCTTATCTTGTCTGGATATGTTCAAGTGTCTTGAGTGAGGGAGTTATTGAATGAGTTATTCATTTTCTGATCCATTTTTATACATTTTATCGGACAATTGATTAAGTTACCAAGCTTACTCAACCTACAACCTTGAGTGACTCTTGGAGTGATAATAAGAATAATACATAGGAATAAAATACTTGAGTTTTCCATTAGTTTAGCATTGTTCTTGTCATTTTGAGACTCTTCCATGATTAAATCCTAGGCAGATTGAAAGTATTCAACATTACCTCTTATACTTCCCTTTAATTTAGCCTTATAGCTGCTTCAATTTTTCCCTTCATCACAGTTTCAGATATGTTGAATTTGAGCCTCATAACAGGCCCTAAAACTGCCCTTATTTCAGCCTTAAAACTTGTCCTAATGGTTGAAAAGGTTTGTTGAACTATGGCTGTCTTTGAAGATGAATAGTGGCAGACTGTTAAGGTGTGTTTTTGTCCCTTTAAATCCTCTTCTCTCAGCAAAAAACATTTCCCATAGTCCTTGGTCTTCTACATGAAGTTTATACAGTCCTTAACATCCCATAGTCTACCCGCAAAAAGGAAAAAAATATTCTTTTATTTCCCTTGGACTAAGGTAATCCTTACACAGGACTTGTGGTAGCCTCAAAATATCCTTCAGAAGGGTCTGGCCTTTTTCTCATAACAGTGGTAGGGTTTATTTTTATTTTTATTTTTTTCTGGCTGCTATTGTATTTTCTATGACATCCTTTAGAGGCCAATGACACCTTAATTTGATAGTTGAACCTCCTCCTAGGATCCAAAATCCTCTCCATACACCTCGACTTCTTGTGGGGTTTCTACTAGGCTCCGACCTCTTCTCAATACACCACAATTATTTTTAAAAGGAAGATCCGGTGGGGTTTCTCCTTTGCTGCAATCTTCTCTTATGATTTTCAAGAGTGCTCAAGCTTGCGACCAGCCTCATAGTGCACTTAAGAGAGGTCCGACATCATCATCATGCACATAATTTTTTAAGGAGAGGACCAACCCTCTTCTCTTCACACCAACAACAGAGTTTAGACATTTCAACTTTAAAGTGCACTGGTCTTCTTCAAGCCTTCTCAGATAGCATGTTGATTTTTCAATGAGCTATGGCTCATGCACTCTCTTTAAATTCTTTGTTTAACTTTTACTTGAACCATAACTACTACATTAAACCAATATCACAAGAAGAATAACCATGCACAAGAACACAAGAAGAATCCTGGGAAACCCTTCTCAAAAAGGGAAGAAAACCCAACCAATCCTTTGCTATATTCTTCAAGAGAAATACGTCCCACACCATCTCCAAACCTAACACACAAGAGGGTGTTGTAATTTTCATAATTTCAGACCACAACTTTTGAAATCATGAGATAACTCAATGAAGAGTGTATTTCCTCAATGGGGATTCACCTTTATTTATATAATACTTTTGACATCAAATGATGTGTCTATTGGCACAATAGGGCTGACCTCAATAAATATAAATATAATTAATAATTACCATATTAATTATCTTTTATATTAATTGTCTATTACATTAATTATATTTTACATTACGGTGGGGTCGACCTGTACCCTTTACTTTACAAATAGGGGTACATGTAAGTCTGACTCTTGAACAATATAGCAATGGATCTCATACACCCACTAGTTCTTAGCCACTAGGGGCACATCCAAAGGGATATACACATATCTATCTCATTGTGTCTCACAGGAGAACTACACTCACTAGTGCTCAACCACTAGGATCACGTTCACCTGTGCTCATCCAAAGGCACGTCCAACTCAACAGATCTTCTTTCCCACTGCATTACACATGAGATTCATTTGGAGTTCATCATATCAACTCTCTACTAAGAGGAGGCTAATACATCGTTTCATCTTTGTCTCAAAATGATGCACCCAACTCATGGGAATTCACATGTTCACTTGTGCTCATCCACATGCATTTCCAACTCAACAGATCTTCTTTCTCACTGCATTACATAGGAGAGTCATCTAGAGTTATTCTCAACTCTTTGTAAGGAGGAGTCCAACACAACGTTCCATTTCTGTCTCAGATAGGAACCACACACCCAAATCAAGGGCTTTGTCTTAGGTATGTGTCCTGGAGGATGTCTCACACAACTATAATCATCAACATACCCAACAAATGACAAGACACATACTCCTAAAACCTTTTCCACCACCTAACTCTCTTCCCCAGCCTACGAAAACCCATGGTTGGAAACCCCTTCTCTGCTTTGAAATACCTAAAGCAATTCTCACCCCCTCTAAGAATCTAGTGCATTATGTCTAGAAATATCAATGTTGGTGGCTCCACAAAATCCAACTGTCTATGAAGTCTCAATCACAACAATTCCATGTTGCAACGATCCCCCCGACCAACCTGAGGCCGGGGTACTCCACTCCAGAGAAACCACTTATGCTCTGACGCCAGTTGGTAACATTCCCAGCCATCAGGCCGGGCCATGCTACTCTAGGGAACAATTTTGTTCCCATACTGTGGAACATACAGTAGCATACCTAGTAGTCAACTAAGCAATGCCACCTAAATTTACTCTTTAGACTGCATGCAACTAGAACATATACATACAACACGCTTGTGGAAGCTTTACCTATAAACATAAACAAACAATCACTTTCTGTAACATATGACTTTTATATTAAAATAATTGTAATTACCGATATGCATCATTTACATGAAATTACCCATAAGCACACAAGCAATCATAGTCACATATATGATAAAATCGTAACATGGGCATGTAAATAAAAAAACAACATATCTATATATCATACAATTGGTACTTATCTTAGAAAGACTGTCACCAACTTCTTACAGACTATCCACGAACCTCCCAGCCATAGACTACACTGTTCATCACTCTCAACAGTGAATCACCCCCAAGCTAGGACTGAACTCCACCAAGGGTAAATGGATTCCTATCTAGGCTAAGGCTCATGGACAACAAGAAAGAATCTGTCTCAGGTGCTCACTCAACTAACAACCTACAACCTCTCATTCCCCACATGCCTATACCACCCAAGGAAGTGTGCCCCTTCTCTGCTCAACAGTCTCTCAGCTGCCCCACTTCCCTTCTAGGGCTTCAACAACAAGCCGGACAGGAAGTCTTAGAGTGTTGTAGCTACATTTTAGCACCTACAAAAATCAATCCCCGGCAATTCTCTCACTCAGAGAACTGCTCACGGGCCTGAAAACCCACTTCTTCAATCCCGCTCCAAGCTAACCAGGTACACCAACCAAAAAGGATGGGGAAAGATGCTTCGGAATGGTGAAATGACTGTCTCAAGGATAACAAAATGTATGAGTGAAATGGTCATGGAGTCATTGAATGGATAACTGAGTGTGTTTTGGAATCACTGTGAACTCTTTGTCAAAAGTGATGGTCTGCCTTCTGGTCCCCCTTCCCCCATTCGTAAGGTATCTCTGTGAGAAAAATCCCCCCCTGAGCTAAGTTTCCCCATGATATGAATGCATGCCCCCAACTTGACACTTGTCATATCAGAAGTTACTTTTGTCCACTTTTCCCCAACTTTAGAAATTAGGATAAACTAATTATCCATACTTTATGTTTTAGGAAATATTAATATAATATTCCCTTGACTTTTGGCCCTCCCTTTCCCTAACTGGTGAAGTTCAGTCCCACATCTCTTTTATCATGGACGGTCTGTGCGCAGTGATGTATTTTATATTAATCACGAGTCATGTACAAAGTAGGTGCTCTAGCCTTTAACATCTAGGCGCGCCGACCTAATTCCAAGACATAAGCATTCCGACTTATAATACTGGCTCACCAACCTATAATGCATATTATATACACAAAGGTTTGCTGACCTTAATATTGTGCGCACTTAGTTACTGCGCGCTATATCCTCTGTCTTTAAGGTTGCGCGCACCTTAGTTACTGCACACGATATTAAGAAATGTGCACATTACATCCCTTTACTGCGCAGTATATGCGCGCACCATGCCATGAAAGGTGTATTACAAAAATGATGTCTAAACAACTCACTAGCTTAAATATACTTGGATTATATTTATGTTTGGGTTCGGCCGAGGGATATTACAATCCCCTCCCCTTATTTATGCACTGTCCTCAGTGCATCATGTACCAATATACAACAAAATTCTCAAAATTCTTCAAAAAGATGCGGGTATTCTGCCCGCATTGCATCCTCATGCTCCCAAGTAGCGTCTTCAGGTCCGTACCAGGTCCATTGGACCTTTACAAGCACTATGGCTTGATTCCAGAGTTGTTTGATTTTTCAATCTAGGATGCACGCTGGATGCACTTGGAAAGCGCCTTCTTGGTCCACCTGAATAACATTCCAATCAATAACATGATTAGCATCGGGTATATATTTCTTTAGCAATGATACATGGAATACATTATGAACATACATACATGCAGGCAATGCAATCATATAAGCAACTGGACCAATCCTCTCTAGGATTTCAAATGGTCCACAAAATCTGGCTGCTAACTTGGTGGAACTTCGCAGCTTCAGGGAGCTCCTGTTAGCTTTCACTTTCAGGAAAACATGATCACCCACTTTGAATTCTCCGTGTATTCTGTTTTTATCAGCATAACTTTTCTATCTATCTTGGGAAGCTTTCAAATTCTTCTTAATTTTTAACATTTGGTCCTCCATCTTCTTGAGCAATTCTGGCCCGACTACTGTTCTATCGGCTGGATTATCACAACTTATTGGAGTATTGCACCTTCTACCATAAAGTGCTTCAAATTGGATCATTTTCAATGATGCCTGATACCCATTGTTATAAGTGAATTCTACTAAATGTAGGTAGTCTTCCCATTTTGATGGTTTATCCATCACATACATTCTCAACATATCTTCTATAACTCTATTCACCCTCTCTGTATGTCCATCAGTCTCGAGATATTAATATGTACTAACGTTCATATTTGTTCCGAATCCTTTGAACAATCCTTTCCAGAAATTCAAGGTGAATTTCGGGTCTCTGTTAGACACAATCGTTTTAGGAATTTCGTGCAATCGTGCCACTTCCTTCATGAAAATATCAACAACATCTGCTGCTTTGTGAGTAGTTTTTAGTGGAATAAAATGGGAGGATTTTGTAATCTTGTCCACCACTACCATAATCGAATCATGTAGCTTTCCTGTTATGGGAAATCCCATAATAAAATCCATTGTCACCACTTCCCACTTCCATTCAGGAATGTGTAAAGGTTGCAGAAATCCTGCTGGGTGCCTATGCTCTGTTTTAACTTTCTGGCATTCCATACACCTAGAAATGTATTCTACAATTTATCTCCTCATACCTGGCCAAAAGTATTGGCTCTTGACCATTTCTAGGGTTTTCTGATATCCAGGGTGCCCTGCATAAGGAGCATTATGCATCTCATGCAAAATTATACATTTCAAGTCCTAGACATTTGGTACAAAATTCTGTTCTTGTGCAACAATATTCCATCTACTCCCAACTTATAAATATCCATCTTCCGAAGTATCTTACCCTGTTGTAGCATTGCTACCAATTCTCTGTACTACAGATCTATATTTGCAGCCTCCAGAAATTTTCTTTTAACATCAGTCTGATACATGATGATGGCTATAGCACGTAGTTCATGCACCCTCCTGGTGTGTAGTGCACCTTTTCAGCTACCATGGATTAATCGCTCCTAAAAGGAAACTTTAAGAGCACTTGGTACATAACTCATACAGGTATTATATAATCCACATGCATTCAAACAAATAAACACATTCTAACAAAGTATTCATATGAGTTACTGTCATAATTAACAATCAATAGCGTTTCATACTAATTCATATACACACCAGAAATCATGATAACATAAGCAGTAGAGTCATGCAAAACATGATTAAAACATAATCAGGTACTTATCTTTGAAATAGTGGTAGTTCCACCAACCAAGTGCAGGCCTTCCACGAACCTCCCATCCATAGACCGCACTGCTCATCAACTCAACAGTGGGTCACCCTCGAGCTAGGACTAAGCTCCACCCCAAGACAAGGAATCCTAGGCTAGGATGAGGTTACAGGGAAACAACACACAACCACAAGGATGGAATTCTCTCCCAGGAACCTCTCATGCTCACTTCCCACAGACCCTCATTCCCCACATGCATGTTCCACCCCAGGAGTATACACCTTCTCTGTCACCTGGAGAGTCCTTCGGCTGCTAACCTCCCTTGCCTTGGGTTACAGCAACAGGCTGGACTGGAAGTCTCTGGGCTCTGTGGAAGCTACAAGGTTCCTTCCAGGAGTTTTCTCCTTCCTCTGTACACTCTCTCTCCTGGAGAGAATCGCTCATAGGCCAACAACCTGTTCTTCCAACCTCAATCACCTCTCTCACATGGAGAGAGTGTTTTACAACTGGCCAACAAGCCCCCACGCAGTCTAACACTACATGGCCACACAACCAATGGGGAAAAATGGACACGACATTCCCACCGGTTCAACAATGGCGGATGGTCTCACGGATATGGCTACAGACAAGGCTCCATGCATAGGCTCAACGCTCAGACAGAGGATGTTTCAGATTTTCAGAATCAACACAAAAGGTCAAACACTACACGTCCACCACAATCAACAGGAATCTAGACACGAACACCACAGGGCAGCAACAACAGGTGCCACAACATAACCAGGCTTATCAGGGACTGGACACTTTCGTTTCCTCAATCCGGCAACACGGGATAGACCCACGCTCTGGTTCTCAGGGATGCGTGACGAGTTGTCCACGCAGGGGTCGACTCAAACTTAATGATTCACAACCGAAAGGGTGTCCAGCCTTCCAGAAGCAAATACAGACACCGACCTTTTTGGTTTAGAGTGCAGGAGGGTATCTCTTGCAAAGGTCGGATAGGTTCACCTTCCGACGGTCGAGTAGAATGGAGGAGGAACCCTTCTCACAGCTCACCCTGGCCGTTTTATTCGCATGCATCAGGGTTGACACTTGTCACCCATGAAACTGCATGTGTTCCACCAGGACGCATCTCCCTTGCATGTTATCCCCTTGCCAGAAACATAGGATAAAACATAAAATGCACATGTCTTTTGGGATAATATTAAAATATTATTCCCAGGCTTAAGCCCCCTAGGATTAGCCCCTAGGCTCAACACTTAGCCCCTTTTTCCACCTTCCAGCCCCTAATTCCTTTCCCACCTAATGTATGCTTAGTCCCCCTTCACTCATTCATCGTGGTCGGTCTGCACATGGTAGTGTTTATGTTTTATTAATTTTTCTGCGTGCTTACATATACAACAGCAGGCTCCTGGCCTTCAACACTCAGGCTCCCTGGCCTGACAACACATAAGCCTCCAGCTTATAAAAACTTGGCTCACCAGCCTATAAAACATAATTACAATTCCTTTCAAAACATGGTTTACAATGGGGTTCGGCCTTGGGGACACTACATGGTGAGTGCATCACCCACCTTCTTTTCTTTCCTTTTGATATGCTTTATATCAAAGTTATATTCGCTTAGAAATTCTAACCATATCCTTTGCCTAGCAATTAGATTTGGCTGACCAAAAAAATATTGTAGGCCATTATGGTCTATTCTTAGCTCAAACCTTTTTCCCATGAGGTAGTGTCTCCATTTCCTCAGGGCATGCACTATGGCTGCCAACTCCAAATCATGAGTGGCATAGTTTATTTCATGCTCTTTTGACTTCCTTGATTCATAACATATCATGAATCTATTTTGACTGAGGACTCCACCCAATCCTTCATTACATGCATCTGTGCATACAATGAAATCTTCATTTGGGTCTGCAATCCTTAGTATTGGAGCACTTATCAATAATTGTTTCAAATATTGGAAATTCCTTTCACAGTCCGACGTCCACTGAAAATTCATACCCTTTCTTTGCAAGGAAGTGATTGGGTGTGCTATCTTCGAGAATCCTCCAATGAATCTCCTGTAGTAACTTGCAAGGCCCATGCAATATTTGACCTCTATCACATTCTTTGGTGCTGACCATTCTCTAATGGCTTCTACCTTCTCAGGGTCCACTGCTATCCCATATTTTGAGATGATATGCCCCAAATAATCAATTTGTTTCTGATAAAATGAGCACTTTCTCAAATTTGGCATACAAATGATGTTCCCTTAATACTTGCAGCACCATCCTCAAATGATGTTCATGCTCTTCCTATCACTTGGAATATATAATAATGTCATCCAAAAAGACAATGACAAACTTGTCCAAATACTCTCGGAAAACACCATTCATTAAGCACATGAAAACAACTGGTGCATTTGACAATCCAAATGGTACCACTGTGAACTCATAATGACCATACCTTGTCCTGAAGGCGGTCTTGCTAATATCTTCTTCTTTAATTCTTACCTGATGGTATCTTGATCTGAGATCTATCTTTGAAAATATCCTTGAATCCTTCAATTGATCAAAGAGGTCATCAATCCTTGGTAGAGGATATTTGTTCTTAACAGTCACTTTATTCAATTGTCTGAAGTCAATGCACAATCTTAACATTCCATCTTTATTTTTCACAAACAAGACTGGGGCACCCCAAGGTGATACACCTGGGCATATATACCCCCCTTTCAACTGTTCTTCAAGCTGCATTTGCGACTCCTTCAATTCTGGTATACTCATTCTGTAAGGAGTCTTTGATACTGGCGCTTCTCGAGGCATCAAATCTATAAAGAAATCAATGTCTCTCCTTGGGGGTAGTCTTGGCACTTCCTTGAATACATATTCAAACTCTTTCAGGAATGCATAATCCTCCAAATTTGGCACCTTGTCTTTAGATGTCTCCTCCATATGAGCTGCAAATATTTGACATCCTCTTCTATAACATTTCTTTAGCTGTAGTGCTGAAATTTCTCTAACGGTTACTACCCTAGGAATTCCCTGCACTTTCCTTTGGTTCCCTTCTTCATCCAAGCAAGTGAATTCTTTGTTATGAAAATCCAATAGAGAATGATGTGGGTCCAACCAATCCATCCCAATTAAATAGTCATAGGAACCTAAGGGTAAGATGTTCAAATCTTCCCTGGTATTTAGTCCATTCATGTTTATGAGGCAGGACTTAACCATCTCATTAACTTTTCTTCTGGATCCTGTAGCTAGTTGCACCAACCAGGATTTCCCATGCTTTCTTCTAGGCAATTGAAAACTTTCCACCATCTTAGGGTATATATAACTATGGCTAGCTCCTGAATCAATTAAAATAGAAAGGGTTTGGTTGTTGATCATACCTTCCACTTCAATCATGTGGGACTGATACTCTACTTGCTTGTTTTCCAGGGCTACATAAATCCTTGTCACATTTCTACCCATGTCCTCTACTGTCTCATCTCGTTGTACATTGTGAACAACCCTACCTTTTCGCCTCTGTCAGGACAATCTATGAACCTATGGTCTCCTTTACAACCCCAACATTGCATAGGTGGTTGTCTTGGCCCTTAACTCCCTGTGTCAATCACTCTGGTTTCCTTGTGTGTTTGCTGTCATTGTGGATTATTTCTTAAGAATGGTGACTTAGATCCCTTCTTCCTCTGATCCATATTGAATTTCTTATTGTCTTACCAAGCCTTTTGGAAAGCTGGTCTTTCTTTCAGTTGGTCATATAAGCATTTAACTCTCCTTATGGTCTCTTCTAATGTCTTGGGACCATCATACTGTATTTTTTCACTGATGAACGATGGAAATCCACTTAAGTACCATTGAATCTTGATTGTCTCATCCTTAATGAAAGAGACATACTTCAACAGTTCCAGAAAACTTCTCTCATATTCATCTATGATCGTACTTCCAAGCTTGAGTTCAAAGAACTCTTTCATTTTCTTGTCATAGTATCTCTTGGTCAAGTACTTCTTCTCAAAATACTTCTTGAATTCTCTCTAAGTAACACTTTTCTCTACAATGTGTTGTACCTGCACAAGTTGATCCCACCACATGGAGGCCTTTCCTTTGAGTTGATAGATAGCGATTCTACCTTCATCATGAGAAGAACAATTATGCAATTGAAAATACTTCCCCATGCCTAGCAACAATGTTTTGGCATCTTCATCCTTCTTGTTCTCACCATCAAATGTAGGAGGTTTGATTTTGTTCATTTCTCATTGCAGCTCATCCACCCCAGATCTCTTATACCTTCTGACATGGGATAGACTTTAGTTTTTGACTGCTATCTTATGGGAATGCCTATGGGGATGATGGTGATGTCTACTAGCACTTTTTACTTCTCCCTTCTCCTCTGAAGATTTGTGACTCTCAGATCTACTTGAGTCACTCTCCTTAACCAATTTCTTCTTTATTCTGTTCAAACCTTCCAATAGCTTCATGTTGAAGTCATCCTGCTGCTCTTTGGATTTCATAAGCCTTTCATTATCATCTTTATGGATTTGGACATCCTTCTGCAAATTAGTAATGGTCTCATCCATATACATATCTTCATTCCTTTCTTCTCCATGTCCATTGGAGTTCATTCCTTCCATGCCCAAATGGACATCCATCCCTCTTCTCTTCTCTTCTCTGAATGTAATTCCTTTGTGCCTCTTCCATTCCTACGAAATATGCACTGGTCTGACCTGAACGAGTTGTTTTTAATTTTGCAAAACGTGCAACCATCGAAACTAATCAGACTAACAAATTAGAAATTCATGAGAATATGCACCATTTCGACTCAACATACACATCAACATTATCACTCCGGGTTTCCTGGTGTTATCACCACGAAAATTATAGATAAGACCCAAGTCTCAAGAACGCTGCTGCGCAATGCCTTCTGAGATACACTTGCACAAGAAGGTGGTTTTGTCGAAAGAACTTTTGCCAATACGCGGTATTACGTGTCTCAACATGTCAAATACACCACTGGTGGAGCAGGCGACGGCTAGTCAGATCACCCTACTTCATTCGTTGAGTACTTCATAGCCATGTGACGTCAGCTGATCACCTCCATGTAACAAACTCAAAAGATAATCATTCGAAATGGATTGGCCGAGCATTGCAACAAAACGCTCTTCGTATGTAATCTGTCTGTGCTTCATAAATGGAGTTCTATAATTACCACTCCCCAAGTATGAATATATATCCGTATCCATAAACATAGTAATCTTCAAGCTGCTCGACTTATTTCTCTCTGTAAAGACACATTTCAGTATCCCCACCCTGAGATACATGGAAAAATCTAAGTCGAGTGAGACTGGTTATTCGAGAAACATGCTAGGCTTTCCTGTGAATAAGGAGGAAAGGGTCCTTGTGCATCTTCTAGCAACTAAGTTCCACACAGATCCGGTTATAGACTTGCGATTGGAAGTCAGGTTGAATCCCACTATAAAGGATTTAGTCATCAACAGGCCAACCACTAAGAAGAAACAGAGTAAGCGACATAAGAAGGAGGAATCTATGGTTGAAGCGGCTGGAAGTGTTGGAGAAAATCAACCGGTCTAGTTAGACTCTTATTTAAAGGCAGAGACCGCTAAGATGAAGTAAGTATTCAACTAAGATAAGCACGTCTCAGTGAATCTTGAACAGCCGGTAGTGGAGGTAAAGAGTACAATAGATGATAGGCTTGTTCTTCAACGACCCTTTTTACAACAAGCTAACTGTTGTCATCACCCTTTTGTAATTTTGTGATTAATATGATTATATAAATACAAAAATGGATTTTAGACTGTTTTATTACAATTTCTATCTGGTGATGTTATGACTCTTCTTTTCTTTTATAATACGTTTTTCTTGTAATCTTATATTTTATTTTCATCTGTCTAAATCGGAAGAAATTAAAATTCAGAATTCTTTTTAATTAATGCTTCAATGCGGTTATGTGTTTATTTTTCTTTTATTATTATGCAATTTAAACTCAGACTCCTTGCCTTCCAAGCGAATTTGCGCACATTAACTTGACTTGTTCATTTATATTATCGTGCATAGAAATATTACAAGGTAATCGCTTCTCCGCACACCTAAATCTACTGTGCATTTCTTCTTCGTCGTACCGACTACTTACGTGCACTACTCTGGCATTGTGCGCCAATATCCACTGCGCACAGTTTCAATACTGTGCACCGATATTCCACATGCATTTTCATCCTATGCATGCACCATGCCAAGTTTAACATATTCCTTCGTGCTCAAATATCTACCCACACTACTGAATACACCGTCGTGAAACAACTTATACTCATACTTATGTGCGTACCAAAAAAACTCCTCTGAGTTCAACAATACTTGCGCACCCCATGTGTACCTTACTTTGTGTGTTCTTACTGCGCAAGGCTAATTTCAGTGCGTGCATATACACATAATAATCTTCCGCGCATCGCCACAATTTACCGCACACACTGGCATGGCATGGTTTCCTGCGCGATGCCAAATTTACCACGCATGCCAGTACGTCAACCTTTTCCAAGGACACTCTATGACTCTAATTCTGGTCACTTTGAAGTTACGTTTCTGTGAATATTCACTTCAATTGCACCCTTCTGGCCCATTAAATATCAGTGTTGAACTGAGGCTCTGATACCATATTGTAATGATCCCCCCGACCAACCTGAGGCCGGGGTACACCACTCCAGAGAAACCACTCATGCTTTGTCGCCAGTCGGTAACATTCCCAGCCATTAGGCCGGGCCATGCTACTCTAGGGAACACTTTCGTTCCCATACTGCGGAACATACAGTAGCACACCCAATAGTCAACTGAGCAATGCCACCTAAATTTACTCTTTAGACCGCATGAAACTAAAACATATACATACATCACGCTTGCAGAAACTTTACATCTAAACATAAACAAACAATTACTTTCTGTAACATATGAATTTTATATTAAAATAATAGTAATTACCGATATGCATCATTTATAGGAAATTACCCATAAGCACACAAGCAATCATAGTCACATATATGATAAAATCATAACATAGGCATGTAAATAACAAAACAACATATCCATATATCATACAATTAATACTTATCTTAGAAAGACTATCACCAACTGCTTATAGACCATCCACGAACCTCCCAGCCAGAGACTACACTGTTCATCACTCTCAACAGTGAATCACCCCCGAGTTGGGACTGAACTCCACCCAGGCTAAAGGGATTCCTATCCAGGCTAAGGCTCATGGACAACAGGAAAGACTCTGTCTCAGGTGCTCACTCAACTAACAACCTACATCCTCTCATTCCCCACATGCCTGTCCCACCCAAGGAAGTGTGCCCCTTCTCTGCTCAACAGTCCCTCAGCTACCCCACTTCCCTTCCAGGGCTTCAGTAACATGCCGGACTGGAAATCTCAGAGTGTTGTAGCTGCAGTTTAGCACCTGTGGAAATCAATCCCCAACAATCCTCTCACTCAGATAACTTCTCACGGGATTGACAACCGACTTCTTCAATACCACTCCAAGCTAACTAGGTACACCAACCAAAAAGGATGGGGAAACAAGCTTCAGAAAGGTGAAATGACTGTCTCAAGGATAACATATTGTATGAGTGAAATGGTCATGGAGTCATTGACTGGACAACTAAGTGTGTTTTGGAATCACTGCGAAATCTTCGTTAAAAGTGATGGTCCGCCTCCTGGTCCCCCTTCCCCCATTCGTAAGGTATCTTTGTGATAAAAATCCCCCCCTGGGCTAAGTTTCCCCACGATATGAATGCATGTCCCCAACTTGACACTTGTCATATTGGAAGTTACTTTTGTGCACTTGTCCCCAACTTTAGAACTTAGAATAAACTAATTATCCATACTTTATGTTTTAGGAAATATTAAATAATTTTCCCTTGACTTTTGGCCCTCCCTTTCCCTAACTGATGAAGTTCAGTCCCCCATATCTTTTGTCATGGTTGGTCTGCGTGCAATGATGTATTTTATATTAATTATGAGTCATGTACAAAGTAGGTTCTCTAGGGTTTAACATCTAGGGGTGTTGGCCTCATTCCAAGACATAAGCATTCCATCTTATAATAGTGGCTCACCAGCCTATAATGCATATTATATACACAAAGGTTTGCTGACCTTAATATTGCACGCACTTAGTTACTGCGCGTTGTATGCTCTATCTTTAAGGTTGCGCGCATCTTAGTTACTGTGCGCGGTATTCAAAAATGTGCACATTACATCCCTTTACTGTGCAGTATATGCACGCACCATGCCATGAAAGGTGTATTACAAAAATGATGTCTAAACAACTCACTAGCTTAAATATACTTGGATTATATTTACATTTGGGTTCGTTCGAGGGATATTACAGATGCCCATGCTTATAGGCCATTTTGTATCATATATACATGACATGCATCCCCAAACTTACATCACATAAATAATAGTCTCATCGCTACAAGTTAATGGTGAACTCAATACATAAACAAAGAGTGAACACAATCTGTGCACTAAATAGGTATTATGCTAGAATGATATAAGGAATGGAGAATTCCCCAAACCCAAGGACTTAGTATGCATTTGTTGAACTCACTACTTGGAACCCAAAGAACTCCACCTAAGTCCTTGACACACCCTCCCATGAATATTTTTCCTTTAGTTTACTTTAAGGTACGTGGACTATAAAATAATATAATTTATACTTTATCCACTTTGGGCCCCCCTTAAGCCCCTCTCACATATAAATATTAATAAAATATTATAACCTTTAGAATTTGGT
>ML801147.1:89742-131379 GCA_009831015.1 Picea engelmannii | reverse complement strand
AGTCTAAGATGCTCTTCATGTTCTTCTCTATTCTTAGAGTAGATTAATATGTCATCAATAAAAAATAGTACAAATTTATCTAAAAATTTACTAAGTACATTGTTCATTAAGCACATGAAAGTGGCAGGGGCATTGGTTAACCCGAATGGTACTACCACAAACCCATAGTGACCATACCGTGTCCAAAAAGCGGATTTATGGATGTCTTCACCCTTGATTCGGACTTGATGGTATCCCGACCTCGAGTCAATTTTTGAGAAAATAGACGCACCCCCCAACTGATCGAATAGATCATCGATCTTGGGCAAGGGGTATTTGTTCTTTATGGTTACTTTATTAAGTTGTATGTAATCTATGCACAGTCTAAGGGTGCCATCCTTCTTTTTCACAAACAGGATTGGTGCTCCCCATGGGGACACGCTGGGTCAAATATAACCCTTATCCATCATTTCTTTCAGTTGCAATTTGAGTTCCACTAACTCAGGTATGCTCATCCGGTAGGGTGTCCTAGACACCGGCACCGCTCCTAGTGCGAGCTCTATCGAGAAGTCAATGTCTCTTCTCAGAGGTAGACTCGATACCTCTCCCGGAAACACATCTTTGTATTCTCTCAGGATAGGGTGTTCATCAGGGCTTGGTTTAGCACCTTCGGTTGTTTTCAATACCTGTATTGCATATAGGGGACATCCCTTTCGGCAATACTTTCTCATTTGCAAGGCTGATATTTGTCTCACCGAGACCAGTTTTCGGATCCCTTGGAGGGTTATCCTTTTTCCTTCTTTGCTCACACATTCTAAGGTTTTATGGTAATAGTCCAATCTGGCTTTATGGGCGGCCAACCAGTCCATACCAATCAACAAATCGTATGATCCCAAGGGTAATACATTAAGGGTTGCTTGGGTGGGGAATTCACCCAACATTAACTGGCAGGCTGGTATGACCTCTACCACCTTTCTTTTAGTGATCGTGGCTAACTATACCAACCATGGATTGGTTTGTTTTTGTGGCTATATATTACACTTATCCACAGTCTTAGGGGCTATATAACTCAAATTTGAACCAGGGTCAATTAAAACAGACACTAGATGGTTGAAAATCATACCTTCTATTTCCACCATTGAAGCTTGGTTGTCAACTTGGTTATTATCCAAGGCTGCATAAATCTGTGGCACACTCCTTTCCATTTCATTGACTGTGGTAGCTTCCTGAAGGTTATAAACTTTCCGACTATTCTGTTTTTGGTGTGGACAGTCTCTCAGGAGATTCTCTTCTCCGCAACCCCAACATTTCATAGGTTCTTTCTTTGGGTTATTAGTCTTTACTGGTATAGGTCCAGAAGTTTTATTTCCGTCTAATGATGGAAAGTTCTGCTGGAGTACACTCTGGGTTGGAAATTTCATTCTGGGGTTCTTCTTGTAGCTCTTAAATCCTGAGGATTTGATCCCCTTTTTCTGAAATCTTGAACCACTCTTCTGTCTCCAGTCTCCACGAGACTTTGCTCGATGTCCATATTGTTCATGACAATATGTTTCCTTTTGAATAGTGTCTTCTAAGGTCTTTGTCTCGTTGAATTCAATTCGGTTTTAGTATTCCTTGGGTAGCCCACTGATGAGGCGTTGCGCCTTCGCCTTCTCTACTTTGATGTAGGGTACATATCTCAATAAGTCGAGGAATTTGTTGACATATTCCTCTATAGTGAGTTGTCCCAGTTTGAGTTCATAAAACTCTTTAGCCTTCTCGTCGAAATATCTTTCTGACAAATACTTCTTCCGGAAGTACTTCTCAAACCATTTCCAAGACAGGTCCTCCTCACGGACCCCTTTCATATTCTTAAGGTCTTCCCACCAGATGGAAGCCTTTCCGTTTAGATTGAAAGTGGCCACTCGGGCCTTCAAATTCTCTAAAAAATCATGGACTCTAAAATATTTCTTCAGTCCAAGTAGCCAGGCCTTGGCTTCCTCTCCCTTCTTTATCTCACCATCGAAGGAGGGAGGTTTTCCCTTTCTGAATTCCTCAAATTTATGACTCTTGGAAGTCTTTTGCTTCTTCTTTTTTCTTCGAGATTAGGAACTGGTCCCGCTGCCGAAAGAGACTTCTGAATCGCTAGCTTCCATCTCAGTGGAATCATCAGGTACTAGTCCTTTACCTCTGGGGTGGACCTTTCTTGAGGTGCTTCTCTCAGTATGGCCACTGATACAACCATGCTTCTGCACTTCGGGTTCATGCTGCATTTGTCGCTGTAGGTCAGATAAGCTCTGCAGTAACACTACATTAATTTCAGTTTGCTTTTCTTGTTCTTTCATCATCTTTTCATTGTCGGCCTTGCAACTTTTCAACTCAACCATGAGACTCCTCACAGTCTCGGCTAGGTCTGGAGGGGTTCCTATTGCTCTTCTTTCGTCAGACTCTTCATCTCTATTGTGGGATCCTTCTTCCACCTCTTGGCGAGTTACCATACTCTGCATCTGTAAATTCCCACGGCTGATCGTCCGCTTAGGTGAAAAGACAAACGTTGATTGTTAGTCAAGAGTTAGATATATTTTTATAATCTGCGCATAATTTATACCTCTTTCACATGCATACACAGTCAGGTTCTCGTTTTCCAAGTTTTCAATCCTGGACAAGAAATTTACGTTAGGGGGTTACCCTTTGTAGGAGTACTTCAAACAGAGCTTATGCACGACTCGTTCATGAGCCCAATCAGGCTGAGTGTTGTAACCATGCTCTGATACCACTTTGTCACACACCCACTACGCATATCAAAATTTTTCGTTGACTTCTCAACAATCAGAATCCTCGAAGTCCTACGAGGCTTAGCACAGGCTAACTCTTTCCTTTTTCCACCTCCATATGATTGTAGTTCACGACTATGGACCGAATCAACACGGCGTATTTTCGCACTCCGCGACTCAGTGCTACCGGATCGTCAAGTCACTCGACTCTGTAAGCCCCGAAGCTTGAAACAACGAAACGCCAAACCTCGATGGGGCTAGCGAGGAGAAAGTTTCTCTCTTGGGGTCTTGTCTATGTGACCCTATGTTGTGTCCACATGCTTAAGCCAACCAAGAGCTTATCGGCTTTTTGTGATTCGGGGAATCGCGATACACGATTTCTACCTTTCCCCATTCAAATCCCAGAAACTTTCGAGGTCCCCAAAGTTTCCCTCCGAACGGAGATCGACGACCGTAAGCCTCCCTTGATCCAATGACATGGATCCTTTCAGGGTTTCGGTACTCGGGAGTTCGAAGTGAAACGACTCCAAGACTCTTCGTCATTCAAATCTCTGAATTCCGATATGGGAAGTGATGCAGTCGCACTCCCAAGCATGTCCGCTCACATGATCGTTCAATCAGTTCATGAGACAAAGCGGCTCATTGGATTCCCTGCTGGAATCTCTGTCAAGACCCTATCCATAGGTCCTTCTCTCCCTGTCATGGCCTTTGCATACGACCGCTACTCTTTCCACAACGGGAAATGAATATACTTTCGGGTTTCGGGGTTTTGTGATCCCCAATGTCAAGAGTTCCATGTTCTCTTGAATCCCCGATTTTCGATGAGCTAACTCACCGATATGGTCCCTTACGTGTTATCCCTCCTGGATAAACTCCTGACCCACGTGACCACTACCTTATCTCCTGTCGGGTTTTCAGACTTTCCAATGACGAAATGTACTCGTCCTCAGGATTCACAATCCGTCAAATCTCGATATGTCGATATGATGACAACTGGCCCTACAAGGGATGATTTTCTATTTGTCGGGATTCTGGACTTCAAAATTTTGAAGTGTATGGACTTCTTGCCCCCGAGATCCCTGATTTCCCGATGGATGAATTTCCTTTCGAGACTTTTCCCGAATGCTCCGATTTCCACCACACGTCCTCCTATGATGGACGACTCAGATTGATTCTAGAATTTTCACTATGAAAATTTCCGATCTCATGTCATTGTGACTCCTGATTTCACGAATGTCGATATCTCGATGGACACGCCTCTCGTCGGGACTTTCAACCTCCTGTTCATGAGGGCTTAACCCTCATGCATCTCTTAACAAATCCAACGACTGTCGGTTTGTTCTAGCTAAGATCTAACAGCTCAGATCTGTCCCACGTCACGCACTCTCCCACTACTTCATGGACGTGGAAAAATAAACGGTCCAAATTTTCTCATGGACCTTGGGGGTCTATGATCCCGATTTCCTCACTAGTCACGAGGATAGAGGGAAAGGGGCAAGGTATGCAACGCCCTTATTTTCTTTCGTCAATCTAACAGTCGTGAATGACCATGGATCTTCCGACGAAATCTCGTCCGTCGATCGATACTTATCCCTACACTGCTACTTTGGGATTTTTAAGAGGGTCATTCCTCCTCATGCAGGGTTGTCAAGACTTGCACATTCAAGTCCTTTTTCCAGGTTCTTGGTAAACCTTTCCAAGGAGGGAATCTCTATGAAGAGATCTATTACGGGGCATTCCATGAGATAGATAAGGGGAAACAAATTCCCGAGAATGGACTGGAAGTCTGACTTGGTTCAACTTATGCATAATTAAATTCATTTATCAACATAAGCCATGCGTGGTTTTTCTGTTATAAGCATATGCAACTACTAGTACTGATCAAAATACCACACAAACATTCTCATAATGAAAACATTCACAGTTTCACAGCTTATGAGCATAATTATCAAAATACATATATTTCAAGGAGCCAGAGGAAAAACACTTATCATAAATAACACCAGAAGTGAGTGCAACTGCTGAGAGGGGTGCTCGTTTCCACCCAACCCTAGGCTTAGCGACTCCTAGTGGATTTACCACTAGCCACCCTCGAGCTGAGACCACGATGCTATGAGACTGTGTCTTCATTTTCCAGTGACCAGGAGCGAAGGTTGCAATCCTTCCTCTCTGCTATCACTCACTCTGCGTAATGCCAGAGTTCTCCCCTCGTGTCTGCCCCCCTCCCAATCGCTTCTACCCCACGCCTTATCCTCTTGCGTGGTTGCATGTGGCACGATTACCCTCGCACTGGCCAGTCATGATGGCTCTACGGATGGGCGGTTCACCTCTCCATCCCTCATTAATTCCTGAGGATCCATCTACCTACCAGTCTGTGAGGCATTTAATTCGGGGCCAGTGAGCCGCTTTTGGTTCTCCAGGCCAGTGGAGTCCAAATACGGTATTAATTCTTGGTGGAAGTTAACGCCACATTTCGAGGTGCCTTCCACCGCCATCATGGTCTCTTTTTCTGCACATCCCCTCTTAGCAGTCCTGCAATATAAATTCATAATGTTATTCACATTTATGAGTTTTCCACAGTTCTTGGCCAGTCCAGTTATTTTTACAAACCGGGGGAAACAGGGTGTTACATCAAATCCTCCCTTCCCAAAGATTGCTTGTCCTTAAGCAATTGCATCACAGGCTGAATAAAATTGAAACTAATGATAATCCATGGGTCCCAAACCAATTTGAAAGATGAGGAGCACCTACCGCCCACAATATTTTCCTGGAATGTGATAACTCCAGGGGCCGCCTAAAAATAATAGTTGGTTCTCCCATTTGTACTAGTTTCCAAACTATCAACCCATAAAATCCCAGGGTTCTATGCTATCACCAGAAAGGACCTGTCATGTTGACGTTGCGCCACTATGAACATAAATATTTGATACTCCTACCTAGACTGTTTCCTCCACTCCTACAACCAAAAACTATAATGCATCAAAGGGTTTTCCCCACTATCGAGGATCATATCCTTCCATTGTATCTTAGAGGAGTCACCCAAACCAAATCTAAAATCAAACATCCATGAGAAGTCTATGTGGTCACAAATAGATAGGGAATCCACAAAAACTAGTCTCCAAGTATCAAAGGGGAAATCCCTAATATGCCAGCACCCCCAACCTACTGTAATCACCCAAGCATCATTTAGACAATTTCCCACAAAGTCCCTCCATGTAAACCTATCTCGAATCGTCCTATAAGTGGTAAATTCACCAGGGTCCCAAACTAACTTGTATGATGTGAAGCACTCTATAGCCCTGATCTACAAGGTGAAAATAAAAGAATCCACTTGAATGTCTATGATAAGCCAAGAAACTAGTAGTTGCACAAAATGAAGGCACTCCTTAGAATACCATTCCTCCAAGCAACCAAACCTAAGCATACCAAAAGTGGACTCTATAAAGAGAAAACTGGCCATCTTATTTGTATTGATTGTCAAGCTATCAAACCCTACAGTCCCTCCAATCATAATTATTTGAACACCATGCTCAAACTGTGCTCTCCTCTTCTGGACCCCCAAACTAAAATCCTTGAAAGGGATGAACTCACTATCCTATATCATGTATTTCCAAGGAATCCCAGTGACGTCGAAGCCTAAATATCCATGGATAGACTTTATCCTGGGTATCTTGAGGGAAAATCTACCTCTCCATATAGAACAAGGCTCAACAACTCCTCTCACAACATCCCCATAATGATGTAGACCAATCACTATCACAACCTTGTCAATCACCCTCATCATCTAAAGAAATCTATCACTCCGATGAATTTAAGGATCCCACCACCAAATTGAAGTCCATCACTCCTAATGCCATATGAAATATCCATGAAATGATTCAATGGAGTTTGGATCTCCTCCTATGCACTTTGCACATAGATCACTTGGCACAAATGAATGACTTCTGACATAGATGCAATTTCACCTATCTCATCCAAATAACTCAGGTGAAACTCCCATGTCCTACTGTATATAATGAGGGCATCAAATAACAACAATAAATGCATCTGCTACTACCTTCAAGACTTGAAAGTGTTTAGTGCATTGGTAAACCCCAAGGGTATGACCAAGAGATATTTATGAATTATAGAAGAATACATGTGACCATCCTGTGATATGGCCCTCATCTAATGATATCCAAAGTAAGAATCAATCATCGAGGGGTATGCAGCTCCCTGAGGCTCACCCATCCATTCATCGATCCTAGGAATCCTTAACTCAATGGTATGTGTTGTAGAATTTTTTTCCACACTCCATGCATATTTCTTTGATGGCATTCCATTTCACTTTGTATACTCAAGTTCCCCTTTTTGTTCATTCCATAGTAAAAAATTCAAAGTTTTGCACATATACGCGGGCCGCAGTTAGATAGTTTGTGTATATGCAGGTTACTCCATTACATCCCACATACATTGGGTTTTGTGCTAAAAAATTTAAAAATATGTAGGGTTTTCATGCCATGTCATGAGATCCATGATCCTTCACCTTCCATATACTGTAAATGCTCTGAATCGACCCTTGAATTCCATTTGGAGGCTATAAATTGAGCCATATACAAGCCTAGAAGACATTCATCATTGAGAGCAAAGACACTGCGGAGAAATATCACTTCATATTGAGTATGCATCCCTTAGTCCTTGAAATTATGGACTTCTTGTGTTCAACCCCCAAGCTCTTCTTATCTTGAGAAGGAGAAACTCAATTACTCCTACTACTTGTGATATTTCCTTTGTGGTGAATTGAAGTGGTGAAGTGTAATATTCCAGATATAAAAAGTATGCATAACAAAAATAAAATGCTAGAAATGGAAGATGGACAACAATATAACCAGAAAAACACCACAATAATACCCAAATGATACCAGAACAACACCAGAAAGAGCACGTTTATTATTGAGAGAAATGTTCACTTGCCTCTTCGAGGGAAAAACCTCCAGCAGAGAAAATCTCTATTACAATAATATCCAAGACAAAATTTCCCATACCCTCGACTCCTATTTATACTAAATATGTCTATCAAAAGAACCATCTAGAGGAATATCCTTCTAGAAGCGAAAGCTTCTATTAAGTCTTCTTACATTCGACTTATTCTTCCTTATTGCTAGGCCCTATTAATATTGACCTTTATTACATCAGAATATATTATTCTACCTAGGTGAGGGGTTAGGTCCCTAACATGTCCTCCCCATTAAAAATAGCCTTGTCCTCAAGGATTGAGATGTGGAGATTGCTGCAGAATGGTATTTGGTTCCCAAGTAGCATCTGCTGGGGTTGTTTCTTTCCACTAGACTAACACTTCCTTGATGGTTCGCCGATGCAGGCGATGCTCACGTTGGACCAAAACTGCTTGTGGTTGTAGCCAAATGGAGCCTTCTTCGTCCAACTCGGGAAGGTTGGTTTGAGTTTGGCACTTAGTTCCAATCACCTTATTTAAGAAGGAAACATGAAAAACATGATGTATCTTAGAATGACTGGGAAATGCTAACTGATAGGCCACTTGTCCCACATGCTTGAGAATGGTATAAGGACCATAAAATTTGGGTGCAAGTTTCTGAGAATGGTTAGCCTTGAGGGAATTTTTCTTGTGAGGTTGCAGTCGAAGAAACACCCGATCCCCTTCTGCAAATTGACGTTCAGAGCAACCTTGATCTACTTGTTGCTTCATGCGATTTTGGGCCATGACCAAATTCTCTTTAAGGGTACGAAGAATATCCTCTCGAACTGTAAGTGTTTGGTCAACCTCCTGGACCTTCGAGACACCTGGAAACTATGAGAGAACCGAAGGTGGATTTTGTCCATATACCGCTTCAAAAGGAGTCATGCGGGTAGCTATATGATATGAGGTGTTGTACCACCATTCATCTAGTGGAAACTATTGAGCCCATTGATTTTGATTTTCCGAGGAAAAACACCTCAAATATGTTTCCAAACACTTGTTGACAACTTCAGTTTGACCATCATTCCGGGGATGATAAGTTGTGCTGAGATGCAATTGGGTGCCTTGTAGCTTGAATAGTTCTTGCCAAAAATTACTGGTGAAAGTTGGGTCATGATCAGAAATAATAGAATGCGGCATGCCATGAAGCTTGAAGACCCGATCCATGAAAAGTTGAGACACGGTGGATGTTGTAATTGGGATTTGAAGAGCACATAAATGAACATACTTGGAAAGATGATCAACTACCACCATGATGACTGATTTATTGCCCGATTTAGGTAAGCCTACAATAAAATCCATAGAGATATCTCGCCAAATAGTAGGTGGAATCAGAAGTGGTTGTAGTGTGCCAGGATATTTTACTGTTTCACCCTTGTTGCATTGACACACATCACATTCAACCACAAAATTACGAACATCTTGTTTCATACCATCCTAAAAAAAAGAACGTTTGACCCTGTCATAGGTTTTGGTAAACCTGGAGTGCCCAACTGGGGGTGTATTATGAAGCTCATAAAGTACCATGGATTTAAGTTTCGACTGTTTACTTAAATACAAACGACATTTGTATCGAAGCTCATCATGGAGCCAAGATTACCCTAGGAAAACTAGAGAATTGGACTGCAATTGTTGTATCAGATGAAAACTTTTGGGATCATGTAGCCATTCCTAGTGAACATCTTGGTGCCAATCTAGTACAATGAAGGGGAGAGAAAAAAGGGACCCTTCATCTTCATATTTTTGGGAAATTGCATCCGGAACCACATTGTATTTTCCTTTCTTGTAAATGATCTCATAATCATATCCAAAGAGCTTAGTCACCCATTTTTGTTTCTCTAGGGAGGAAATGCATTGTTACAAAAAATAATTGAGGCTTTGGTGATTTGTCTTAATTTTGAAGCATTGCCCCAATAGATAAGGGAACCAAAGATCAATGACATGCATAATATCCAACAATTACTTTTCATAGATTGATTTGCCCAAATTTCGTTCAAACAGTTGTTTGCTGGTAAATGCCAAAGGCCGACCCTCTTTCATAAGGACAACACCAATTCCTTTCCCTGAAGCGTCACATTCTAGAACAAAGGTCTTTATTAAATCAGGAAGGGCCAGGACTATAGTGGTGCACATGGCCATATTCAATGTTTGAAAATCCTGATAAGTTGTTGGAGTCCAAGTGAAAGAATTCTTTTTAAGGAGTGCAGTGAGAGGTGCCACAATCTTTCCATAATTCTTAACAAACTTGCGATAATAACCTGTTAAGCCCAGAAATTCACACAAGATTTTGAGAGTCTTTTGGTGAGGCTTGTCTTGCATAGATTCAATCTTTTTAGGATCCACCCTAATGCTGACCTTGCCAACAAGATGACCCAAGTGCTCGACTTATGAGGCGCCGAAAGAAAATTTATATTGTTTTAGGAAAATTTGGTGCTGAGAGAGTAGATGGAGAACTCGATCCACATGAGCAAGATGGTCTGTCCAGGTTTTGTTATAGATGAGGATATCATCAAAGAAAACTAATACAAAATGATGGAGAAAAGGATGGAAGACATGATTCACGAGGCTTTGGAAAGTGGAGGGAGCATTACATAAGACAAAGTGCATGACCAAAAACTCATAGTGGCCCTCATGAGTTCTAAAGGTAGTCTTAGGAATGTATGCCTCTTTCATATGGATTTGGTGGTAGCCAGAATGAAGATCAAGTTTAGTAAAGAACTGGGCGCCACTCAATTCATCCAAGAGTTAATCAATGACATGAATGGGAGATTTTTATTTAATGGTGAGTTTGTTGATGGCGCGGAGGTCAGGACACATGCACCAAGAACCTTCTTTCTTAAGGACCATGACCATAGGAGAAGAGTAGGGGCTCGTACTCGGGTGGATAACACCTGCTCTAATCAGTTCTTGAACCATTTTCTCAATTTCATTTTTTTGGGAAAAGGGGTGACGATAGGGACGAATATTGGGAGGAAGGATTTCTGGGACAAGGGGAATGGAATGATCATGAACACCATGAGAAGGAGGGCATCCCTGGGGAGTGGAAAAAACCACTTGATGTTTATAGAGGATGGATTGGAGGTCCTGGAGCATAGAGGGTGTCTTAGTTGCTTGTATGGAATGGAGTTGCACAATAATTCCATAATGACCTTTTTTGAGTAGATTTTCCATGCGATGGGAACTAATGATCTCAGGGGAACCGATGACGATGCCTTGGAACTTGTATTATTGGCCCACCTGGTTGAATTGCATGGTTAATTCCTTAAAATCCATGAGAATGGGACCCAAAGTCCTTAGCCAGTCTGCACCCAAGACAATGTCACAACCGCCCATGTTGATAGAAAACAAATGAGATTTCAGGTGGTAGTCACCAATTTGGAGACACATATTTTCACAACGCCCTCTACATTTCATGGACCCGCCTTTGGCAATCATGATTTGTAAATTGTTGACTACATGGATAAAGAAATTAGTTTTTTGGGCAATGCGGCGATGAATAAAATTATGGGTGCTTCCAATATCAACAAGAATGAGGACCTTCCTATGCTTGATGTAGCCAATTATCTTGAGGGTTTGGGGAGCAAAGAAGCCAATGCGAGCATTTAGGGAAATGACTAGTTCTACTTTAGGAGGGCCTAAGGGAGGCATTATGTTAGTGAGTTCAGGTGACACAGACATAAGGGGAGCTTCAACATCCTCATCTGAAACATCCTCTGAGATGGACATAAAAATATTTTTTTCCTTACACTTATGTCCCAAAAAATATTTGTCATCACAATTATAACAAAGGCCTTTGAGTTGGCGTTCAACCATTTCATCCCTAGTCAATTTTTGAATCTTTAGTGGAGTAGAAGGAGGAGTGCGATTTACTGGTTTAGTGCGAGGAATAAAGGAAGGTTTTTGGTTTTGAGAATCGACAAACTGTTGTGCTTCCTTAGCTATTTTAGTAGCCTCCACTGAAATTTGAGGCCAATCCATGAGGACATGGGCACAAATATCATCCTTGAGGCCACTGATAAAACATTATCGGAAAAAATCATCAGACATACCCTCTGTACGAAAACCCAGTCTCTCAAAAGAAGCTATAAAGTCTTCCACTATGTGACATTGTTTCAACTTTGTCAAACAGCCTAAATGGTTGGTGTCAGTGTCAAAGCGTTCATAAAGCTCTGCCACAAAGTGTGTCCAAGCAACATACCCTTGATGGGAAATTTTTCTCCATTTCCACCATTTCTAGATGGAGAACACCATAACGGAGTTTGGTCACTCATATGTAATGTCGTACAAAGAGAAATAATGTTCCATTTGAGTTACCCAACTAGTGGGATTCAAGCCATCAAATTTGGTCACATTCACATGTGGAAGGCGTAGGTCATGTTGAAAGTGATGGGGCTGAAAATTATGGGAATGAGAGGAAGTTTCAGCTTCGGTATGCAAAGGTGGGTTAGATAAAGATGGATCTGCAGGGATATGCAACTTGGTGCAGATCATTGAAGCGACATATTCAAGATGGGTAGTAATGTCTTGTTTGAGGTCTTATTTGAGTTCCTCAATCAATGCAACGATGGAGGAATGCATGTTTTTATTGATGGTGGAAATATTATCACTGAGTTGTCTCACTTCTTGTTGGGTCTCTGTGAAAATAGATTGCAAGGTATTGAAGTGAGATTCCAAGTCTTGGCTATGGGTATGGGCCATGATGACGAGAGAACCAAAAAGGGGCGGGTGGGGTCAAAATATTTGCTGAAAAATGATAGGTATGAATGTGATAAGGGTGAAGAGATAAATCCAATGGAATAGGTCTCAAATAATGGTGCAACAAAATCCAAACATTTTATTTTACACCAACAGAGTTATACTCTGGTCTGAATAATACTGCGGTGATGAAATTCCCAAATGCTTAATCAGGAAGAAATGTGTAGTGATTTGGCCACTCGAATGCAGGAGACACAGTTGTGCAGCAATAGATATTGTCTGTTTTGTTTTTTATTTCCATCCTCAAATGTTAGGTATTCAAGGGTTCTACAGAAAAGGGTTTTCCCTATGCTATAACTCTCTAATATACGTGTGAGGTCCAACAATAGTACTCAGAACAATATCTCAGGGCACCAACTAAGGAGGCTAGACCATGCCCTTATCCATACTACCTGACTACCCATGTACTAGAGAGTATCTTCTCGAGTGTTGTTCTTGGTGGCACTATAGTAGTCAGGTGACTGATTGGTTTATCTAAAGAGGGATTCAGAAAATCCAGGCCAATCCATACACATGTGTTGTCTGATGCGCTACCACTCGAAGGGGTATCAATAGGGGTTACAAGGGTGGCCAAAAGATGTGCACTTAAGTACAACTTGTATTTACTGCATGTATGAATCCTCAACCACAGGTTTATGCGTGTAAAAATAGATCTTTGTAGCTTAAAGACGCCGGAATACGTCTCTACCCTGAAAATAATAAACCCATAATTTTCTGCCGAGGAAAATGCTCTAATACCACTTGTAATATTCCAGATATAAAAAGTATGCAGAACATAAATAAAATGATAGAAATGGTAGATGAAAAACAATATAATCAAAACAACACCACAATAATACCCAAATGATACCAGAATAACACCAGAAAGAGCACTTTGATTACTAAGAGCAATGTTCACTTGCCTCTTCGAGGGGGAAACCTCCAGCAGAGAAGAGATCTATTACAATAATATCCAAGAAAAAAGTTCTCATACCCTCGACTCCTATTTATACTAAATATGTCTATCAAAAGAACCATCTAGAGGAAGATCCTTCCAAAAGCGAAAGCTTCTATTAGGTCTTCTTACATTCGACTTATTCTTCCTTATTGCTAAGCCTTATTAATATTGACCTTTATTACATCGTAATATATTATTCTACCTACGTGAGGGGTTAGGTCCCTAACATGAAGGCCCAGCTAGATGGACTTAGTTTCTTGGTTCTGATATGTGTTGTTATAGAAGTTTTTTACCTATGTACTTTTGTTGATTACATTAATAGAAATACTCATTTCTCTTCCAATTACATGCCGCAAATATTTGTATCACTTTCCATAGGCGTATTTGTTATACATGTTAATGGATTATTCTAGTTTATATGCTAACAATATATATAATATGCTTATGTATCTTGGATGTTGACGACAAGTTGCAGGCATCAAGATTTCTATCATGAGCTCAACCGTAGTCTTCTTCGAACATCTAAGTGAGGTAGGATTTCAGCCTTCTCTTGTTAGCATTTCTATTTATCTAGCATACTTGAGTTTCGAGTTGATTTCTAGGTGTCATTACATCTGTTGTGGTTTACCCCTTGCCATAGAGATTTTCCTCGTAACAAAATTGGCAGATCCATTAGGGATTATCTCCCTTTGGGGCATTGGGTGAGTTTTCTCCTTTATTGCTCTTTGTTTTCCTGAGTTTTTGTGTCGCATATTTCTTGACAACCTTTATTTTTCTTTGTATACGAGTTTCTTGGCCTAACCCATGCCAATATAGTGTCTTCTTTGGCATACATGGGTTTTCCCTTGACATTCATGTACATACACGTGATGTCTATATTTAGGGTGCATACATATGCCTATGTTCCATGAACAATCACGTACACTATATTTTGATTCTTTTTGGCTGCGTTTAGTGTTTTTTGGGTGAGTTTTGCTAGTTGTTGAGTTCTTGGGTCCCTTTCCTAACTGTTGAGTGCCTACAGGGTGATATGAAGTTGCGTTATTAGTGAATCGTTTAGGAAAACTCATTTATTTTCATTTTTCTCATTTGGTGTCCTTGCATTCTAGTATGGGTAGTTGATTCTTAGTGTCCTGCTTGTATTGTCTATTTGTGCTTGCAGTAGGGTCTACCTGAGAGGTTGTTTATTCACACCTTGCATTTTCATTTCATTATATTGAAAATACAAAAAAATATTTTTCTTTTTTTCATTTTATTCAGAGCATTTTCACTTTTGGCTACATTACATTAGTTTTGGCATGTTAGGAAAGATTGCACTTCATTGAAATTGTAGAGATTTCATCTTGAGAACAAAATTTAGAAGCATACTATCTCTTTGAAAATCAAGACTAGTACTTAACATTGTTTTTATATTTTTTTATTTTTTATTTTTATATGCTGAGTCATTATACCATCAGCTTCACGGCCGCACCTCTTGAGTAAGTAGAAGCCATTAAAATTAACGCTAAATAATTAAAATTGATTAGAAACGATTTTATTTTTTAGATACACGAACAAGTTTAGGACCTAGGGCCTTGTAATAGGGTTTTGTGATTAAAATTCTCTAAGTTTATAAAAATCAATGTATGTGTCTGACTAGGGAATGGTGAAACCCATTGTGTAATTGGTGTCCTCGAGAGGCTTCACTCACACTGAAGTTAAGCATGAGGTCACACAAAGTTGGTTGCAAAGATATCACTCTAATACCTTCCTAGCGTTAGATATATTTCTGGGATTATATTCACATCTGGGGGTTTCACTAGTGCCTTTACCTCCTTGAGAGGCAGTTATTTTGAGATTTTAGGCTTTTCTACCCTACACATATGGTGGAATGGACCTGCAACTATTTTCCTGAGCATTGGTTATACCATGGTGAATTTAGTTGCTTGACCTAGGTATCCACATAGGTTTCTTTAAAGGATATTCTGTAGGTACCCTGAGTCAGATAGGGATCAAACAACACATAATTTATGGAGGATTTTCTCTCTAGAGGAATCTGACCTACTGTGTTGTGAAGCCTATGAGGGTCCTTATAACTGATTCTGTAACCTTCACTCTATTTTGAGAGGTCCCTTCAACTATTATATCCTGTTTGTGTGCATTGGCCTCTAGCTTCATTTAGGAGTGTTCTATTTATTTATTAGTTGGAATTAAGATTTTTTATTGCATCTCGAGTTCTAAGCCATCGTGGAGCAAGACCAGCCTGCCCGTCGGTCTCTTCGTCTTTTGAATCAACCACCATAGTTTGGTATTATACCAAATTCTCCTTCTAAAAGGCACATAATTAATATACATGGTACATATATCTCCATCACCTAGACTCACAATTGTACTACCATGAGTACTGATTCATATATGAATGTATCATAAATCCCTTCAACTCCAACATCCACTATGATTAGTGGGGTCTCCTTGAATCCCTCATCATCAGTTGTTTGTATCCCCGAGGCTCCCTCACCTAATTCTACCCAACCCATGGTCTTTGCTCAGCCCATGGGAATGAATCCTTTTGTATTCCTGAGAAGTACGTCGAATCATAATACCCAGTCAATGCCTTGGGCCTCTAATCCTTTCTCTTTTGGTATGCTAGACATGAATTTGCAGTTGTCATCCTCTATTTCCACGTCTCATGAGAATCCTAGTTTTGGGTTTGGGGGCACGGAACCTCCTTATACTCCTTTTATGTTTGGTGGGAGTTATCTCCCTCAACCAACTCCCACAGTAGAAAGTTGGAATATTCCTTCCTTAGGACCCAATCCTAGCTACAATTTTCCAGGGTGGAGTGTGTTATCACATAAAGTTGTCTAAGGGTTGCATGCAGATAAAGTCCTTTGATTTCGTAGGTATCAACCTTGAGATTAAAGCGCATCTTACAGAGAAATATTTTTTGGGTTTGAAACGCAACAGGTAGGTTCAATTTTTCAGCAACGGATATTCCAGGAGCAGTTCATATTAGCGGCCCCTAGGCATTCTGAAGTCCCAAGGCCCAAAGCGAGCATGAGCTGTTGATATTGAGGGGGACATGTAGCAACTGATCCATATGTTCATGGAAATGGGCTTCAAGATATTTGAAGTGAGAAGTGCGCAAAGTTACCGAAGAGCTAAAGCCCGAACCCCCGAAATCATCGGAGCCATCAAAAGCAAGAAGACAAGTGGAGCTGGATCCCACACTTCAGAATTTGGCACTCTAGAGAATTATGGAAGTCAATCATTCAAAAGTTAATCGAAAGGTCCTGAAGTGCCAAAAATCCGGAAGTCCCAAAGTCTTCGAGATCCCAAAGAACTGAAAATCTAGAGGTCACGAAGTTTCGAAGTGGAGCAAGGATATGATATAAAGCCGTTGATCATCAGTCGAGGAGGACCGTTGATATCTGTGTGTAAAGACAATTCTCTATTCGGAAATCAGAAGTTGTGAAGTGGGGTGTGTCAAATATTCTCAAAGGCAAGGATCTGAGAAAAGATCCCAACCGTTGGTTGGAAGGTGGGACGTGGCAGCTGATATGAGGGTTCACGGGAATGAATTTTGGGAGTTTGAAATGAGGAAAAGGAAAAACTCATGAAGCGTGAGCTTGAAAGTGTAGGTAGACCATTGGATCCAGAAGGACACATGGTGACAGATCAACTTATTCACAGTTTCACGAATTGGAGGTTTTGCAAGAAGCGAGGCGGAAAATCCCTGAAAGGCGAAATCTTGAAGCGTCTTTGAGGATAAACGCCTGGTCTCAACCCATGGTCATGTGGAAAGTAGGTCCAGGAGGAAAGGTTGGTTCCCATCACATAGATCCCACCAAGATAGATCTTCGAGGAAGAAATCATGGCTGTCAAAGGAAAAATCACTCTGATCGTTGATCTAAGTAAGGCATTTTTGTCAATCGAGCATCGAGAAATCTGTAGTCGAGTAAAGTGAAAATCCTTGAAAAGGGAAATCCTAAAGTTTCTTTAGAGATAAGTGCTAGGTCGTGGCCCGGGGTCGCATGCATAAGAAGCTAGTACTAGAATCTTTGGGAGTGTAAAGGAAAGGGTGTTGATTTCAGGAGGCCTGCACCAAGGGTCGAGGGTGCTAGTGTTCATTACAGAGTGAGACCACCATGGTTTCAAGGAGTTGAGTGAACTCGAAGAGTCGCCAACATCGTGTAGCAGTTCTTGGGGTGTTTTCTTTGGGAATTAAGCCTTGTCCCATTCCCAATGAAAGAATCAGTTAATGAAGGAGGGGTGGTGATTGAAATTGCATCTCACCCCATAAATGGAAGGCATGGAGGCTCCCATGCAGAGGTCGAAGATGTCAGCCCGAGGTACCCTTGTGGACAGATTTTCCTGCAGACCCATGTCGATCTATGCTCGCGTCTGACAAAGGGATACATGCACATTTTGGTAGAAGACTGCTCAGACACAATGCTTTGAATGTAGTGATCAGATCACACTCCTGATAGTCGGGGACTGATTTGAGTATAAAGGTTTCAATTTGAATTTTGTTAAAGAGAGGTCAATTGGTTGAGCAGGGCTCCCGATTTTGTAATGTTTTGATGCTAGAAGCTATTCTCTGGTTATGTAAACAATTTGAGACTTTCACATAAATAGAAGTGAGTTTCTCCCATCTCTCTATAAAAACTGTGCTAAAACACTTGGGCATGGAGGATCGAGTCGAGGGTTGTGATGTTGTTGTAATGTAGGTTTGATTACAGTAGTGTTGTGACTAGTTTTAGTTAGATTCTTTGTTGTATTATTCCCTCTTACGCTGAAGGGCTCGGGCATGGAGGATCTAGTCGAGTTGTTGTAGTCGCATTATGATGTAGGTTTGATCATTATGTTGTTGTGACTGTTTTGTTTGAACATATTTCAATGTATGAAGCTTGATTTCAAGAGCAGTACTGAGCTTTAGTTTTTCTTCACCAAGCTACTTGAAAGTCGACGCCTATAGCAGTTTTGTTCACCTTTCTCACTAAGTCTTCCATATGCTCACCTTTAAACTGAATTCACTGACTGAATTTAATGAGGCCCTCACTTCCATATGCATTGTTTGTCGAGTTCTGTGTTGAATAATTCTTGTATTGAGTTTTCCTCATTTGAACTCCACTCACATAAATCAAACATCCACCAAACATTCTGATGGGTACTAGGCTTATCCCGCGCAATCTGAGGGTGACTCTTAGTGCTAACATTCTTGGCGTCGTTGTTGGGGAATGAATTGAAGACATTTCCCTAGGTAAGAACGACAAAGAAGTCCTGATTTTGAAGGTGCATCAGATATCAGTACCATTAAAGATTGTAAATTGCACCTTGCGACTGCACTATTTCCGTTGTGGCTCCTAAAGATAGACACATGAGGTCTACTCCACAACTACCTCTAGCTACACCTAAAGTTGACCCATAGGAGATTATCAAGAAAGGAAATCTTTCTCAAGAAGGATTTTAGTTGTTGGCCCAGATTGAAAAGCTCCCTAGGAGAACGATAATGACCAGTTCTGGTCTTTGATGGTGAAAAAAGACCAGACACTTTCAGACTGCATATATTTCACCTGGAGACTCCATATTTAAAGGATCCAGTGGTGACTCCACAATTTTAAGAAGTCATATTTTCATATGGAAGCCATTTTGGCTTGAAGGTTTACCCCTTTTAATTTCTCTGTTGTTCTTGGTTTTCCAAATGTTGTTCCTACTATCGATGAGTGGGTTGATTTTTTACCCATATTTAGAGAACATAAATATGACAACCTTGTCGAGAATCTCTGTGAGTTTCATGAACTCATGCATCAGTGGGAAATACATCATGAGGATGTATTTATTGAAGATGTTCATGTTCTCATTAGTGGGAGATGCTCGTGAGTGGTATCACTCCTTGCCCCCTGCTAACATCTCCTCCCTGGAACAATTTCATGCAACTTTCAATGCTCATTGTCAAAGGTATTATTCCTCTGAGTTAGTCTGTCATAATTGTTGTGAGGAGTATAGAGATGGTGTTCATAACATAGTTCATTCTTGCGAAAGCTATGAGGATGAGGGGTATACCTCGGAGGAGTTGATAAGTCTGGCAAAATCACTTTTTGCAAGAATAGAGGAATTGAAGGCAGATTTTGCTTGCCTCTCTTATGAAGAAAATGCAGAGGATATTCTGGTTCATGAGACAAATGTTTTTGGTATCCCTACTTATGATGAAGAAGTGATTTCAAGTACTGACCAAGAACAACCAAATTTTGATGAATATCCCAATGAAGATGACGAAGAGCAGAGCTTTTCCATTGTTCCTGTATATGATGATTATGAGTATGATCCTTGGGAGAGCCATGAAGGAGAAATGGAAGAGCTAAAGGTGCAGTTTATCTCCTGTCCAGAGCCTGTAAATGAGAATATATCACCTAGGATTAGCCAACCTGCATCAGTTCTCCACCCACCTATACGCTTTGAGAACATCAAACGATAGGTGAGCAAAAATGAAGGACATGTGGTATTTTCTTACCAGTTAAGCTTTCCTGATTATAAATTTTGTGACCCTGTGGGGTTATATATGGATCTGTGTTTTCCAAAAGCATTGGAGCCTACAAATTTTTTCATCTTATCATCATTTGGGGGTATTTTCAGTGTTCCAAGACATGTTTTCTTTATTCTTCCATGCTTCCTTTAGCTTTTCTGGATCATTTGTAGTAAAAAGAAGAATTATATTACCAGACAGTCTAGGTGGCTATGGTGGAAGTTTGATTTCACCTAGCGCTTTGTAAAAATTAGTTAGCCTAGGATTGTATATAAATAAGCTCCTTTTGGAGCCCATGTGTGCTTGCTTCCTTTTTGTAAGAAGAATAGGTACATATCTCCCTGTTTTCTTCAGTGAAGGTTTTGAGCTAGACTCCATAGCCCAACAGCTAAGGCACTATAACTGCGCATTCTTGGCAGCTCGCAGGGAGCATGCTATCCCCTGTGGAGCCAAATGTTATCACATAAAGATGTCTAAGGGTTGCAGGGTGACCCAATCCTTTTCTTACACAGGTATCATCCTTGATCTCAAAGCGCAGCTTTCAGAGCAGTGTTTTTCGAGTTGGAAACACAACAAGCAGGTTAAATTTTTCAGCGACGAAGATTCCAGGAGAAATTCATATTAGTGACCCCCAGGAATTCGAAATTCTAGAATTTTTGTGAAGTATAGCGGCAGAGAAAAATTCCGAAGTCCTGAGGCCCGAAGCAAGTATGAGTCGTTGATATTGAGGGGGACAATTGGCAGCTGATCCATGGGTTTGTGGAAATGGGCTTCGAGAGATTTGAAGTGAGAAGTATGCAAAGTTCCTGAAGAGCTGAAGCCTAAACTCTCGAAATGATCTGAGCCATCAAAAGCAAGAAGACACATGGAGCTGAATCCCGAACTTTAGAATTCGACACTCTGGAGAATTATGGAATTCAAGAATTCAAAAGTGCATCGAAAGGTCTCGAAGTGCCGAAAAGCTGAAAGTCCCAAAGTCTCCAAGATCCTGAAGTACCAAAAATCTAGAGGTCCTGAAGTTCTGAAGTGGAACAAGGATATGATCTAAGTCGTTGATCGTCAGTCAAGGAGGACCGTTGAGCTCCATGTGTAAATACAATTCATGATTCGGAAATCAGGAGTTGTGAAGTGGGGTGTGTCAAAGATTCTTGAAGGTAGGGATCCGTGAAAATATCCAAGCCGTTGGTTGGAAGGTGGGATGTGGCATCCGATCTGAGGGTTTGCGGGAATGAATTTCAGGAGTTTTGAAATGAGGAAAATGAAAACCTCACAAAGTGTGAAGTGCGAAGTGGAGCTGGATCGTTCGATCTAGAAGGACACATGGTGACAGATCAACAGATTCTCAGTTTCATGAATCAGAGGTTTTGTAGGAAGCGAGGTGGAAAATCCCTGAAAGGAAAAATCCCAAAGCGTCTTTGAGTATAGATTCCTGGTCACAACCCATGGTGATGTGGAAAGTGGGTCCAACAGGAAAGTTTGGCGCCCAAAACATAGAGCCGACCAAGATAGAACTTCGAGGAAGAAATTGTGGTCGTCAAAGAAAAAATCACTCCGATCATTGATCTAAGTAAGGCATTTTCGTCAATCGAGCATCGAGAAATCTAAAGTCGAGTAAATTGAAAATCCTCGAAAAGAGAAATCCTAAAGTTTCTTTAGAGATAAGAGCCAAGTTGTGGCCTGGGGTCACATGCAGAAGAAGTTGGTACCAGAATCTTTGGGAGCATGAAGGAAAGGGTGTTGATTTCAGGAGACTTGCACCAAAGGCCGAGGGTGCTCATGTTCATTACAGAGTGAGACCATCATGGTTTCAAGGCACCGAGTGAACTTGAATAGTCTCCAACGACGTGTAGCAGTTCTTGGGGTGTTAAGTCTCATCCTGTTCATAATGAAAGAATTATTTAATGAAGGAGGGGTGGTCGTTGAAACCTCGTCTCACCCCATAAATGGAAGGCATGGAGGCCCCAATGCAAAGGTCAAAGTTTTCAGCCCGAGGTACCCCTGTGGATGGATTTTCCTGCAAACCCATGCCGATCTGAGGTCGCATCTGAAAGAGGGATACATGCACAATCTGGCAGAAGACTGCTTAGATACAATGCTTTGAATGTAGTGATCATATCACACTCCTGATAGTCGAGACTGATTTGAGTATAAAGGTTTCAATTTGGTATTTTTTTAGAGAGAGGTCAATTGGTTGAGCATGGATCCCGATTTTGTAATTTTTTGATGCCAGAAGTTGTTCTCTGGTTATGTAAAAAATTTGAGACTTTCACATTAATAGAAGTCATTTCCCCCCACCTCCCTGTAATAACTGTGCTAAAACACTCGGGCATGGAGGATCCAGTCGAGGGTTGTGATGTTGTTATAATGTAGGTTTTCTTACAGTAGTGTCATGATTAGGTTTAGTCAGATTATTTGTTGTCTTATTCCCTCTTACGATGAATGGCTCGGGCATGGAGGATCCAGTCGAGTTGTTGTAGTCACATTGTGATGTAGGTTTGATCATTATGCTGCTGTGACTATTGAGCTCCATTTTTGTCATATTTTCCGCCATACAAATACATTTATCATTAGACCTTCTCCTCGCATTTTGTCACTAATATATCCGTAATTACACCATAAACCTCCATTATCTCTTGTTATTCATCCTATGTGGTTAATACACAATTTTCCATATTTTTACTGACTAAAAGGATGATTATACAATAGTTTTGTCGATCATGGTTTAATCTTATGTTTATATGTCCAAGCATCATGTTCTGTATTGTTCAGGTTCCGATATATGCATTGTCCATGTTCCGGTACCTGTACTATTCCTATTCCGGTACCCACATTGCAGGTCATCTGATACTCCAAGTCATCCGGTACCAGAAGGTTCTACTATCAGTCGATACCTGCACAGTCATCTGGTACCCATTCTCCATGTCATATGGTACCCACAATCCATGTCATCCAGTACTCAGTTCGTCCAGTACCAATACTACGCTCATCCGGTACTCCAAGTCATCCGATACCAGAAGGTTCTACAAGTCATCTGGTACTCACAGTCCATGTCATCCGATACTCACACTCCATATCATCTGGTACTCGCAATTCAACACATCCAATAATAAAATGTTACAGAAACCATCCGGTACCAGAATGCTCCAGGTCATCCTATACTAGCATCAACAACAATCTAGTACTAGAAATAATTCAAAATTTTGGAAAGCGTCTAGAGGAAAATAGGGGACATGGGTTTTGTCTAGAATGATGTTTTCATGTGGACTCTTGAGGAAAAATTCACCCAGTTCACATGTGTGGAAATCCATCTCAGGGGGAATGATTCTGCAAAAAAATAACAAAAATCTCAAACTGCCAACTTGTGCCTCGATTTCTGTGCAGGTGGCATCAGATCTAGAAATTCTACGAAATGGGTTTGTATAGAATATGGAAAATTGAGTAAGACGCAGAAATTTTTTCAAAAATAGAATTGGTTTGGAAGAGATGGGTGGGGGCCTGACTTGAATTTGCCCAAATTGCAATAAAACTTAGATTTTTGAGGATTTTATCTAAAATTGTAAATTTTGAAATCAGAGCTTTGGGATTCGGTCCCATCCACTCCTCAATTATTCTTCATGTATAAATAAGCCTCGTGAGAATGAGGGAAGGGGAAGAATGATTATCATCATTATGTTAGTATGTTCTCATATGGAGAGATTTGGATCCATAAGAAAGGTGTTGTAAATTTCTGAATTTGAATTGAATAAGGAAGTGTTGATGTTATGAGTCATTGAGCGTGATTACTCCTTGGTTCTATAATCCTCTATAGACACACATGCTAGATGAGGTATGGCCCCCTCAACCTGGTATGTGTTGGTCTTTTTTATTATTTAATTTTCATAGTAATTAGGATTTAGTTAATTGCATTTCTAGCTTACTTACATTTTAATTTCAATCCATCCTTTGTGTGATTGCAATTTGATTTAGTTTTATGAATTCAGGTTCAGTAAATACTCATGATTGATTCTTCAAGTGTATAAAATAATGTTCCATCTCTCCCATTGTATTTACCACTTCCTTCTTTCGCTGCTCTGTTTCATGTTTATTAGTTTCTAACACACTTATTTCCAACAGTATGTGCAATTTGCTTTCATAGTATGAGTACATGTTCAAGATCACCCCAAATTATGTCTCCATGCACCTTCACATAGGGTTTCATATCTCTGTTCTAAATACTATATTTCTACTGATTTCATTTCCCAAATCATCATTGCAACTTACAACCGTGTCATTTTTCCAAACTCACTACACTTTGACCATGATTCCCTCTTCCAATTCGTTGTTATCCCATTTCTATTCTCTCTTTTAACCATGCCTCCATTTTCCTCACACAAATTGATTAAACCATACATCAACTTACATTCACAATAACTCAATTCCATCATACCCAACATTACATCCATAAACATAAACCCTCTCTAATCAATTGTGCCCAGATTTGAGTTGTTTCGAGATTGGTTATAGAGGTAGATCATTTCCATTCTAACTCTCAATAATTCTTTGTGAATTTTTCTCATTAGTCCAATAATATATAAAACACAAAGAGTTAAAACCATTCTTCTTATATTCCTCTACTTTCACTCTAAAATTTTGTTCTTGGAATTAATTAGAAGATTTTATCACATCTGCAATCCATCGAACACGGAAAACACAGAGTGCATTTCCTTCCATCTATTCCTCTTTATATAGATCATTATTACATATTTTCATTCATTTAGTTGATAGATTATTTTGTTAGGTAGATTTCATCATTTTTGTTGTATCCATTTGAAGAATTGTCTTGGAGTTTTAGTTTCATTTGTTTACAAGTCATTTTCAGATTGTCTTCATAATCTTTTAATCTAGTTTGCTTTGATTTAGTTTTCTTGTAGCTTAGCTAACCACTACTAGAATCCATTGAAGGACAAGAAACTTAAGTAAGCTACCCACGATTAATCACAAGACCATCACCCTGAGTGCATGACATACTGTGATCTAAGCCTTTATAGCACTAAGTATTCCTACGTCCCAGTGATAAATCCTTAGTGTTAATTTGCTGTAGTGTGGGCTTGAAGATTGTTTTGCGGGCTTTAGATTAGGCTAGACTAGGCTTTGATCCTGCATTTCCTGCACTTTCACCTCAAATCGTACGAGCCCCGGTTGATAATTAAATGTGGGAATTAATAGTGCATATATTTAGCCCCAACATTTTGGCACCGTTGTCGGGGAGGTGCTGAAATGATTAGAGCATAGGGAGGTTTCTTTTATTTCTCCAACGCCTTGAGTGTTCCTTTCATGCAAGTGTGTTTCTTTTCATGAAAGTGTTGTGTGATTTTATGGATGACCTAAGGGCGAAGAGAAGATGGTAAGACATGAGGGAAGATCCCATGCATCCACTTTAGTGGGGTTACTCCAAGGTTAGGTTGTCCTCTTCCTTTTAGTAGTTAGAATTTGTGTTTTATTAGCATTAGCCATTTTTTTTATATATATGACAAGAGAAGCTAACTTGTGTGAATATATAACTTGGTGACAACAAGGTCCTTGTATCACGGTGGCACTTCGAGTATATAATTGGTTTCTTACATTTTCTTTTATTTTGCTTATTTTTATTTCTTTAGGGTTTTTAAAACATTTTTGGGCATTGTTAGAACCCCCCTCTACACTAATCCATGTGTGAAACATGACCCATCAACCAACAACAAAAACTCAAAGATGATCAAGATTTTAACAGAACTCTCTCAAATCCTAGCAGTAATTGGGATCTCTGCCTGTCAGGAAGAGCAAATCATGGCAATAGTCAAGAACCTATCTGCCTCTTCGAAAGTGATAGAAGAAGAAGAGTTCCATGAGATACATCCACAAGAAGATCTAAAATCCTTTTGTAATCACTCTTTCCAACCTATAGGAGAGACTAAATAATCATGGACCACATTCGATGGAGAGCCACCATTAGAACCTCAGATCAAGGAGTTCTTGACATGGATATCGCCAAATCTAGTATGCATCCGGGAGACAAACCATTCGAAAGAAGATGATTTGCGTGGCATGATAGAGGGAGACATGTAGAGTGGTCTAAATGAGGAAGTGAACCAAGAATATGAAGATTATATTGAACCTTGGTTCCAGAAAACAACAAGATTGAAGCACCACTATCTTCTTCAACAACTCTCCACATCATCATCAAAGAAGGTGGTTCTTCGTATTCTGGTATACATTAAAGCTTATATTTCAAACCTGAGTATGAATGTGTTTCTACACCTGTTATGCACATGGTTACATTGGAAATATTCTTACACGTGAAATATAATTTCTTGTTCTTAGGTAGGATAGAGTAAAAGTTGCATGTTAGTTAACCTAGTTCTAAATAAATGCAACATCTATCATGTTTCTTTTCAAATAAATGAAATGAGATGAAGATAATATTGGTGATCTAACATCATAAACCAAAACAACTTAAGATATTTCTTTTTCTTATTACATACAGATTTCTGACTATTAATAATAATAGTTTCTCATAAGCCTAATATTTACAATATTATGGGGATTTGCAAAATCTTTAAGGTCTACATAATGATGCCCATAGGTAACTTGTACATCCTAGTTTCATATCATAACTTGTTATTCAAACATTCTTATCAAATAGTAGCACGAGAGTGAATGGAACTTCTACTTGTGAGGGAACACAATCTTATATGGAGAAGATGAACTTCGGGACTAGAGGCACCTTTAGGTCATTCTCTCATGGACTCATCCACCACACATTAGGTAAGTTTGACCATGATATGTCTTTTGACTAATCTCGATACATAAGTATTTTTTTCATACGAACAATCTATAAAATATCTTCCAACTCAATACCATCCCATCCTGTAAAAAGGTTTTCAAATATGCTCCCCCATTCACCCATGTGAAAGAAATCTATAAATTCTATCTTAAGGGAAAATATTATGACAAGAGCCTTTGATGGAAAATGGGTGTAAGGGGCTAACCCATCAGGATATTGAACAGGTCTGCTGGAAATAGGTACCAGCCTGTGGTATAAAAAAACCCATCATGGTACTGAACAGGCTCGTGGGCAATGGGGAATTCTGCCTGGGAAGGATATTTCTTAGATTTCTAAATTACCCCATCGGAGTACTGAACATGCTTGTTGGCTATGGGTTTTGATTTTGATGTCTTTCATTATTCCTAATATATATTTTTCCATATGAACAATATACTTGTGTAAATCATTAAGAAGAAGCATGAATGGTTGAACAAAAGGATAATGAACCCCATCTAATTGCCATTTGAGAATGTCTGTAATATGGTCTTAAGACCCCGTCATTCATACCTAGGATGTCATTGTCCTAGAGGTGGGACCCATAAGTGTATGAGTCTAATAAAATCAAATGCAAATTTTATCAATATCACTTGAATGACAAAGATTCTTTGAGAAATTAAACAAGGATGACTGGTTTCCTATCGGTTTCTCATTTATTAAAGACCACGTATCTCCTCATGTTCTCTTGTTTAGGGATAAGAGGAAAAATTCCCCATCATAATTCACATTGTTTCTTTTGTTAATGATTGATGAAATCATATGTAATAAGTAATTTAGAAATTTCCTTTATGCTTGTAATATTTTAAAATAAATTCCATTTCCAAATTTGTAAGCATGAATAAAGTTTAAGTTTTGGTTATTTCTTTAAGCATGACATCAATGTATATTTATTCTCTCATAATAATAGTATTGGTTTAAGTTCTTTTAGATTTTTCTATTATGGTACTTCTAGTACAGAAACCAGTAGGTTCCTGTACCAACAGTACATACATTTAAATCTTTTTCGAGGGTACTTTTTGCAGGATATTTTCAACATCTCTCAGCTATGGCATAATTCATTTCCCTCCTTCAGTCAACATGCACCCATTCCACATAGTCCATTTTCAGATTGAAAAGATTTTGTGTGCTAATGAGAGTTTGCATGAGGACATGCAAATCAACAGGTTTGGGGGAGAGAGACAGAGACATAAGGAATCTTTGAAGATCAACATTAATCAAATCTCTCCTAGATATCCATCAGTTCTCATCCTTTCTCCACTTCATCTTAAGATCTCAGTAGTATACATCATGATTTTGAAGACTTTTTGTCCTGTTCTAGATAGTTTACACTTCAACATGCATTAGAATTCAAAGCAAGGGTAACTTGAGGTAAAACTGGTACAAATCATTTTAATTTACTAAGAACTTGGAAAACATGATGCATAACCACTATTACCCACTCCACTATGCATTATCACATCTACTCAGTAAACCCTCCATCTTCACTCCACTTGTCATAATGAACAATATACTTTGATGATAAGACCAAGTAATGAAAAGGAAATATGTGGTATACAAATACAAAGCAACATCTATAGTGTCTTCTCTTTATACATCATAAAGAATTTTTAATCCATCTCAAATTGGATGAAGTCATTGTTGTCTATCCAAGAAAAGAACCACAAAGTAAATATTGGTCTCAAAATTGATGTCCAAGTTCATACAACCACCATATGCACACCATTCACCATCACTCTGATACCTCATCCACTGCTTGTTCTCCAGTTATATGATAATTTTGTTTCTATGTTTGAAATCAATATATGGTAGTTTCCAAAGTGTGATTCCACACGAACTAACACCTACACAAAATAAACAATGTCATATAAATCTATAAGAAAAGTATCATAAGTTCTTCACCTTGTTTGCATGAGGACATGCAAATCCTTGGGTTTGGGGGTGTGTTGAGCTCCAATTTTGTCATATTTTCTACCATACAAATACACTTATCATTACACCTTCTCCCCACATTTTGTCACTAATATATCCGTAATTACACCATAAACCTCCATTATCTCTTGTTATTCATCCTATGTGGTTAATACACAAATTTCCATATTTTTAGTGATTAAAAGGATGATTATACAATAGTTTTGTCGATGATGGTTTAATCCTATATTTCTATGTCCAAGAAGCATATTCTGTATTGTTCAGGTTCCGATATATGCATTGTCCATGTTCCGGTACCTGTACTATTCCTATTCTGGTACCCACATTCCAGGTCATTCGGTACTCCAAGTCATCTGGTACCAAAAGGTTCTACAGTCAACCGGTACCTGCACAGTCATCCGTTACCTGCACAACCATTTGATACCCATCTCCATGTCATATGGTACCCACACTCCATGTCATCCAGTACTCAGTTCATCCGGTACCAATATTGCGCTCATCCGGTACTCCAAGTCATCCGGTACCAGAAGGTTCTACAAGTCATCCAGTACTCACAGTCCATGTCATCCAATACTCACACTCCATATCATCCGGTACTTGCAATTCAACACATCCAATAATAGAATGTTCCAGAAACCATCTGGTACCAGAATGTTCCAGGTCATCCGGTAACAGCATCAACAACAATCCAGTACTAGAAATAATTCAAAATTTTGGAAAGCTTCTAGAGGCAAATATGGGACATGGGTTTTGTCCAAACGATGTTTTCATGTAGACACCTGAGTCAAATTTCACCCAACTCACATGTGTGTACCTCCATCTCAGGGGGAATGATTCTGCAAAAAAATAACAAAAATCTCACACTGCCAACTTGTGCCTTGATTTCCGTGCATGTGGCATCCGATCTAGAAATTCTACGAAATGAGTTTTGTCTAGAATATGGAAAATTGAGTATTATGTGCACATTGTTTCAAAATTAGAATTGGTTTGGAAGATATGGTTGGGGGTCTAACTCGAATTTGCCCAAATTGCAATAAAACCCATATTTTTGAGGATTTTATCTAAAATTGTAAATTTTGAAATCAGAGCTTTGGGATTTGGTCCCATCCACTCCTCAATGATTCTTCATGTATAAATAAGCCTCATGAGAATGAGGGAAGGGGAAGAATGATTATCATCATTATTTTAGTATGTTCTCATATGGAGAGATTTGAATCCATAAGAAAGGTGTTGTAAATTTTTGAATTTGAATTGAATAAGGAAGTGTTAATGTTATGATTCATTGAGCACGATTACTCCTTGGTTCTGTAAGCCTCTCTAGCCACACATTCTAGGTGAGGTAGGGCCCACTCAACCTAGTATGTGTTGGTCTTGTTTATTATTTAATTTGCATAGTAATTAGGATTTAGTTAATTGCATTTCTAGCTTACTTACATTTTAATTTCAATTCATCCTTTGTGTGATTGCAATTTGATTTAGTTTTATGAATCCAGGTTCATTAAATACTCATGATTGATTCTTCAAGTGTATGAAATAATGTTCCATATCTCTCATTGTATTTACCACTTCCTTCTTTCTCTGCTCTGTTTCATGTTTATTACATGTTTATTAGTTTCTAACACACTTATTTCCAGCAGTATGTGCAATTTGATTTTAGAGTATGATTACATGTTCAAGATCACCCCAAATTATGTCTCCACGCTCCTTCACTTAGGGTTTCATATCTCTGTTCTAAATACTCTGTTTCTACTAATTTCATTTCCCAAATCATCATTGCAACTTACAGCCATGTCATTTTTCCAAACTCACTACCCTTTGACCATGATTCCCTCTTCCAATTCACTGTTATCCCATTGCTATTCTCTCTCATAACCACGCCTCCATTTTAATCATACAAATCGATTAAACCATACATCAAATTACATTTACAAGAACTCAATTTCATCATACCCAACATTACATCCATAAACATAAACCCTCTCTAATCAATTGCGCCCAAATTTGATTTGTTTTGAGATTGGTTTTAGAGGTAGATAATTTCCATTCTATCTCTCAATAATTCTTTGTGAATTGTTCTCATTAGTCCAATAATATATAAGACACAAAGAGTTAAATCCATTCTTCTTATATTCCTCTTCTTTCACTCTAAAATTCTGTTCTTGGAATTAATTAGAAGATTTTATCACATCTGCAATCCATCGAACATGGAAAACATAGAGTGCATTTCCTTCCATCTATTCCTCTTTATATAGATCATTGTTACATATTTTCATTCATTTGGTAGATACGTTATTCTGTTAAGTATATTACATCATTGTTGTTGTATCCATTTGAAGAATTGTCTTGGAGTTTTAGTTTCATTTGTTTACAAGTCATTTTTAGATTGTCTTCATAATCTTTTAATCTAGTTTGCTTTGATTTAGTTTTCTTGTAGCTTAGGTAACCACTACTTGAATCCATTGAAGTTCAAGAAACTTAAGTAAGCTACCAATGATTAATCACATGAACATCACCTTGAGTGCATGAAAGACTGTGATCTAAGCCTTTATAGCACTAAGTATTCCTACGTCCCAGTGATGAATCATTAGTGTTAATTTGCTGCAGTGTGGGTTTTTAAGATTGTTATGCTGGCTTTATATTAGGCTAGACTAGGCTTTGATACTGTGTTTCCTGCACTTGCACCTCAAAGCTTACGATCCCCAGTTGATAATTAAATGTGGGAATTAATAGTGCTTATATTTAGCTGCAACATTTTGGCACCGTTGTCGGGGAGGTGCTAAAGGGATTAGAGCATAGGGAGGTTCCTTGTATTTCTCCAAATCCTTGAGTGTTCCTTTCATGCAAGTTTGTTTCTTTTCATGCAAGTGTTGTGTGATTTTAAGGATGAACTAAGAGCAGAGAGAAGATGTTAAGATGAGAGGGAAGATCCCACGCATCCACTTTAGTGGGGTTACTCCAAAGTTAGGTTGTCCTCTTCCTTTTAGTAGTTAGAATTTGTGTTTTATTAGCATTAGCCATTTTGTTTTTATATATATAAGAGGAGAAGATAACTTGTGTGAACAAATAACTTGGTGACAACAAGGCCCTAGTAGCACAGTGGCGCTTCGAGTATATAATTGGTTTTCTTACATTTTCTTTTAGTTTGCTTCATTTTATTTCTTTAAGGTTTTTAAAAAGTTTTTGGGCATTGTAAGAACCCCCCTCTACACTAATCCATGTGTGAAACATGACCCATCAACCAGCAACAAGAACTCAAATATGATCAAGAGTTTAACAAAACTCTCTCAAATCCTAACAGTAGTTGGGATCTCTGCCTCGCAGGAAGAGCAAATCTTGACAATAGTCAAGAACCTATCTGCCTCTCCGAAAGTTATAGAATAAGAAGAGTTCCATGAGCTACATCCACAATAAGATCTAAAATCCTTTTGTAATCACTCTTTCCAACCTATAGGAGAGACTAAAGAATCATGGACCAAATTCGATGGAGATCCACCATTAGAACCTGAGATCGAGGAGTTCTTGACATGTATATCACAAGATCTAGTATGCATCCAGGAGACAAATCATCCGAAAGAAGATGATCTGCGTGGCATGATGGAGGGAGACATGCAGAGTGGTCTAAATGAGGAAGTGAACCAAGAACACGAAGATTATATTGAACATTGGTTCCAGACAACAACAAGATTGAAGCACCACTCTCTTCTTCAACAACTCTCCACATCATCATCAAAGAAGGTGGTTCTTCGTATTCTGGTATACATTAAAGCTTATATTTCAAACCTGAGTATGAATGTGTTTCTACACCTGTTATGCACATGGTTACATTGGAAATATTCTTACACGTGAAATATAATTTCTTGTTCTTAGGTAGGATAGAGTAAAAGTTGCATGTTAGTTAACCTAGTTCTAAATAAATGCAACATCTATCGTGTTTCTTTTCAAATAAATGAAATGAGATGAAGATAATATTAGTGATCTAACATCAAAAACCAAAACAACTTAAGATATTTCTTCTTCTTATTACATACATATTTCTGACTATTAAGAATAACAGTTGCTCATAAGCCTAATATTTAAAATATTATGGGGATTTACAAAATCTTTAAGGTCTACGTAATGATGCCCATAGGTAACTTGTACATCCTAGTTTCATATCAGAACTTGTTATTCAAGCATTCTTATCAAATAGTAGCAGGAGAGTGAATGGAACTTCTACTTGTGAGGGAACACAATCTTGTATGGAGAAGATGAACTTGGGGACTAGAGTCACCTTTACGTCATTATCTCATGGCCTCATCCACCAAACGTTAAGTAAGTTTTACCATGATATGTATTTCGACTAATCTCGATACATAAGACTTTTTTTCATCCGAACAATCTTTTATGGGAAATCTATAAAATATCTTCCAACTCAATACCATCCCATCCTGTAAAAAGGTTTTCAAATATGCTCCCCCATTCACCAATGCGAAAGTAATCTATAAATTCTATCTTAAGGGTAAATATTGGGACAAGAGCCTTTGATGGAAAATGGGTGTAAGAGGCTAACCCGTTGGGATATTGAACAGGTTTGTTGGCAGCGGGTACTGGCCTGTGGTATAACTAGGCACACCCATTAGGGTACTGAACAGGTTCGTGGGCAATGGGGCATTCTGCCTGGGAAGGATATTTCTTAGATGTCAAAATTACCCCATCGGAGTACTGAACATGCATGCTGGCAATGGGTTCTGATTTTGATGCCTTTCATTATGCCTAATCTATATTTGTCCATATGAACAATATGCTTGTGTAAATCGTTAAGAAGAAGCATGCATGGTTGAACAAAAAGATAATGAACCTCATCTAATTGCCATTTGAGAATGTCCATAAGATGGTCTTAAGACCCCGTCATTCATACCTAGGATTTCATTGTCATAGAAGTGGGACCCATAAGTGTATGAGTCTAATAAACTCAAATGCGAACTTTATCAATATCACTTAAATGAAAAATATTCTTTGAGAAATTAAACAGGGATGATTGTTTTCCTATCGGTTTCTCATTTATTAAAGACCACATATCTCCTCATGTTCTCTTGTTTAAGGATAAGAGGAAAAATCCCCCATCATAATTCACATGGTTTCTTGAGCATACAACTGTTAATGATTGATGAAATCGTATGTAATAAGTAATTTATAAATTTCCTTTATGCTTGTAATATTTTAAAATAAATTCCATTTCCAAATTTGTAAGCATGAATAAAGTTTAAGTTTTGGTTATTTCTTTAAGAATGACATCAATGTATATTTCTTCTCTCATAATAATAGTATTGGTTTAAGTTCTTTTAGATTTTTCGGTTCTGGTACTACTGGTACAGAAACCAGTAGGTTCTTGTACCAACAATACATAAATTTAAATATTTTTCGAGGGTACGTTTTGCAGGATATTTTCATCATCTCTCATCTTTGACATATTTCATTTCTCTCCTTCAGTCAACATGCACCAGTTCCACATAGTCCACTTTCAGCTTGCAAAAATTTTGTGTGCTAATGAGAGTTTGCATGAGGACATGCAAACCAACGGGTTTGGGGGAGAGAGAGAGACATAAGGAATATCAGAAGATCAACATTCATCAACTCTCTCCTAGATATCCATCAGTTCTCAGCCTTGCTCCACTTTATCTTCAGATCTCAGCAGTATACATCATGATTTTGCAGACATTTTGTCCTATTCTGCATAGTTTACACTTCAACATGCATTAGAATTCAAAGCAAGGGTAACTTGAGGTAAAACTGGTACAAATTGTTTTAATTTACTAAGAACTTGGAAAACATGATGCATAACCACTATTACCCACTCCACTATGAATTATCACATCTACTCAGTAAACCCTCCATCTTCACTCTGCTTGTCATAATGAACAATAGAGTTTGATGATAAGACCAAGTAATGAAAAGGAAATATGTGGTATACAAATACAAAGAAACATCTATAGTGTCTTCTCTTTGTACATCATAAAGCATTCTTAATCCATATCAAAGAGGATGAAGTCATTGTTGTCTATCCAAGCAAAGAACCACAAAGTATATATTGGTCTTAAATTTGATGTCCAAGTTCATACAACCACCATATGCACACCATTCACCATCACTCTGATACCTCATCCACTGTTTGTCATCCAGTTTTATGGTATCTTTGTTTCTATGTTTGAAATCAATCTATGGCAGTTTCCAAAGTGTCATTCCATAATAACTAACACCTACACAAGAGAAACAATGTCATATAAATGTATAAGTAGAGTATCATAAGTTCTTCACCTTATTTGCATGAGGACATGCAAATCCTTGGGTTTGGGGGTGTGTTGAGCTCCAGTTTTGTAATATTTTCCACCATACAAATACACTTATCATTACACCTTCTCCCCGCATTTTGTCACTAATATATCCGTAATTACACCATAAACCTCCATTATCTCTTGTTATTCATCCTATGTGGTTAAAACACAATTTTCCATATTTTTAGTGATTAAAAGGATGATTATACAATAGTTTTGTCGATGATGGTTTAATCCTATGTTTCTATATCCAAGCAACATGTTTTGTATTGTTCAGGTTCCAATAGATGCATTGTCCATGTTCCTGTACCTGTACTATTCCTATTCCGGTACCCACATTGCAGGTCATCTGTTACTCCAAGTCATACGGTAATAGAACGTTCTAAAGTCAACCGATACTTGCACAGTCATATGATACCTACACAGTCATCTGATACCCATGCTCCATGTCATATGGTACCCACACTCCATGTCATCTAGTACTCAGTTTGTCCAGTACCAATAATGCACTCATCCGGTACCAGAAGGTTCTACAAGTCATCCGGTACTCACAGTCCATGTCATCTGATACTCACACTCCATATCATTCGATACTCACAATTCAACACATCCAATAATAAAATGTTCCAGAAAGCATTCGGTACCAGAATGCTCTAGGTCATCTGATACAAGCATCAACAACAATCCGGTACTAGAAATAATTCGAAATTTCAGAAAGCTTCTAGAGGAAAATAGGGGACATGGGTTTTGTCCAGAACGATGTTTTCAAGCAGAAACCTGAGTCGTAATTCACCCAGATTTCACGTGTGGACCTCCATCTCAGGGTGAATGATACTGCAAAAAAATAACAAAAATCTCAAACTGCCAACTTGTGCCTCGATTTCCATGCACGTGGAATCAGATCTAGAAATTCTACGAAATCGGTTTTGTATAGAATATGGGAAATTGAGTAAGACGCAGGCAGGTTTTCAAAATTAGAATTGGTTTGGAAGATATGGGTGGGGGCCTAACTCGAATTTGCCCAAATTGCAATAAAACCCAGATTTTTGAGGATTTTATCTAAAATTGTAAATTTTGAAATCAGAGATTTGGAATTCGGTCCCATACACTCCTCAATGATTCTTCATGTATAAATAATCCTCATGAGAATGAGGGAAGGGGAAGAATGATTGTCATCATTATGTTAGTATGTTCTCATATGGAGAGATTTGGATCCATAAGAAAGGTGTTGTAAATTTTTGAATTTGAATTGAATAAGGAAGTGTTGATGTTATGAGTGCTTGAGCGTGATTACTACTTGTTTCTATAAGCCTCTCTATACATACATGCTAGGTGAGGTAGGGCCCCCTTAACCTGGTATGTGTTGGTCATGTTTATTATTTAATTTACATAGTAATTAGGATTTAGTTAATTGCATTTTTAGCTTACTTACATTTTAATTTCAATTCATCCTTTGTGTGATTGCAATTTGATTTAGTTTTATGAATTTAGGTTCATTAAATACTCATGATTGATTCTTCAAGTGTATGCAATAATGTTCCATCTCTCCCATTGTATTTACCACTTCCTTCTTCCACTGCTCCGTTTCATGTTTATTAGTTTCTAACACACTTATGTCCAGCAGTATGTGCAATTTGATTTCAGAGTATGAGTACATGTTCAAGATCACCCCAAATTATGTCTCCACGCACCTTCACATAGGGTTTCATATCTCTATTCTAAATACTTTGTTTCTACTGATTGCATTTCCCAAATCATCATTGCAACTTACAACCATGTCATTTTTCCAAACTCACTACACTTTGACCATGATTCCCTCTTCCAATTCGCTGCTATCCCATTTCTATTCTCTCTCATAACCACACCTCCATTTTCATCATACAAATCGATTAAACCCTACATCAACTTACATTCACAAGAACTCAATTCCATCATACCCAACATTACATTCATAAACATAAACCCTCTCCAATCAATTGCACCCAGATTTGAGTTGTTTCGAGATTGGTTACAGAGGTAGATCATTTCCATTCTAGCTCTCAATAAATATTTCTGAATTATTCCGATTATTCCAATAATATATAAAACACAAAGAGTTAAAACCATTCTTCTTATATTCCTCTACTTTCACTCTAAAATTTTGTTCTTGGAATTAATTAGAATATTTTATCACATCTGCAATCCATCGAACACAGAAAACACAGAGTGCATTTCCTTCCATCTATTCCTCTTTATATAGATCATTGTTACATATTTTCATTCATTCAGTAGATACATTATTCCGTTAGGTAGATTTCATCATTGTTGTTGTAACCATTTGAAGAATTGTGTTGGAGTTTTAGTATCATTTGTTTACAAGTCATTTTCAGATTGTCTTCATAATCTTTTAATTTAGTTTGATTTGATTTACTTTTCTTGTAGCTTAGCTAACCACTACTGGAATCCATTGAAGGACAAGAAACTTAAGTAAGCTACCCACGATTAATCACACGAACATCACCCTGAGTGCATGAAAGACTGTGATCTAAGCCTTTATAGCACTAAGTATTCTTACGTCCCAGTGATGAATCCTTAGTGTTAATTTGTTGCATTGTGGGTTTGAAGATTGATTTTCCGACTTTAGATTAGGCTAGACTAGGCTTTGATCCCGCGTTTCCTGCACCTGCACCTCTAAGATTACGAGCCCCTGTTGATAATTAAATGTGGGAATTAATAGCGCATATATTTAGCCCCAACAGTGACTGTGTTGTTTGAACATATTTTAGTGTCTGAAACTTGAGTTCAAGAGTAGTCCTTAGCCTGAGTTTTTCTTCACCAAGCTACTTGAAAGCCAATGCCCATAGCAGTTTTGTTCACCTCTCTCACTAAGTCTTCCATCTTCTCACCTTTAAACTCAATTCACTGACTGAAGTTAATGAGGCCCTCACTTCCCTGTGCATTGCTTGTCCAGTTCTATGTTGAATCGTTACTATATTGTTTTTTCCCAATTTGACCTCCACTCACATAAATAAAAAATCCACCAAACATTCTAATGGGTACTAGGATTATCCTCTCGCAATTTGAGGGTCACTCTCAGTGCTAAAAGAGTGCTCAAGTGGGTGGTCCTTCTACTACTCATATCTTGTCTGTCATTCCTTCTTCCACGATGTCGATTCCTACAAACCATTTTCTCATTGAAAACCTTCCTCCCACCTCTATTGTTTCATCAGTGGGGAGTCAATTTTATGGTATGGGAAACTCCCCGCACAAAGTTCCTTCATCTATGGGAAACATATATCCTCACATGAATAACCTTTATCATGTCACTTTCTCCTTGCAAGTCTCTTCCTCAGTGATGATTCCCTTACAAAATTTTATGAATCAATTGGGAGGAGGATACTATCATACCAGACAGGGCCATGGTGTATACTATAACCCTGGTTGGCCCACCATATCTCAAAACCAATATTTCTGGGAAAGCTTGGTCTCAGACGCCGCAACCACATATCCTTTTTCTGGCCATGTTAAATCTTCCAGACTTGTCAAAATTGATGAACCACCTAGTGCTTCACGATCCATCCTGGCCCCCCATCCATACCAAGCTTCCCTATGACATTCCAAAGTTTTAGGTCAAGACTGGTGAAGACCTAGGTGATCATGTGACTAACTTTCACCTATGTTTATCGTCTAACCCCCTTAATGATGGTTATGTTCATTTGAGACTATTTCAACACACCCTTATGGGGGTTGTCGCGAAGTGGTACATCGGGCTACTTGGGGGAACTTATGGAACTTTCAATGAGTTGGCTCTGTTTTTTCTCAACCACTTCCAATTTCTAGTTTTTTACGATGTTTGCATAGAACTTTTATCGAATTTGTGTCAAGATAATGCCACCCACATATCTGATCATATTCAAGATTGGCATGGATGGAAGAGGTTGATTAAATCTTACATTCCTCCAGATTTTATATTGAAATGGTTCCTCAAGTCCTTATTGCCTTACATTTTGAAGGATGTTTCTACATCTGGAGTGACATCTAAAAAAGAGGCCATATTCAAAGCCCAACAATTAGATATCATATATTCTCAATCTGGGATACTCTACGAAATTATCCCCGACGTGTCACGACTGAATTACCATCCTAGAAAAAATCATGGGCCTCATGCCGATGCCATCATATGCTCTTCAAGTGCCAATACTGTAGAGCAGGTGATGAACCAACTTAAATATTTGTCTCTTAACCCATTTGTAGTAGGACAAGATATGGCTTCGTCCTCAACCACCCAGTTGGTAGATGTGCATTATGTATAGTCTACGAAACTGAACAGTGACCACCTGAAGTGAACAAGAAGAAAGGTATTGGTAATAATCATAAGGGTGGGAAGAATAATAATGATAATAATAAAGGGAAGGATGAAAACAATAATGATAAACCTAATAATAATGATGGTGAGGGAAAGAAAGAAAAGAGGAAGGTGAAGTTTCCTTGTAAAGTTTTTAAATATGATCACCTTACCCACTTATGCCCCAAAATTGGGGAAGCCTTGAGTCTCATAGCGCAACATCTTGTTGTGTTGACTAACCCATTTCCACATAACAAAAATATGGCCTCGGGAGCCTCCAACACTGGAAATTATTCGAGTGGAAGTCAAAACGCCTCGGAACATGATGGTGGGAATCTATGTGTCAATATGGTTAAATATAATATTAGTGTAGCCACTCGAACTCATGATTATGGTTCTTCGCAGCCTGTTGTAGGTCCAGAGCCTCCTCCTCCATAAAAACCTCTGCATATTGATAAGTTGTAACCTCCACCTTGGATTCTGAAAGGAGTCCTTAAGCACTCTACCCACTATCCTAATGTTAGAGCCACCCAAAATTACTCGATTGTCAAGGATTTGGACCAAACTCCATGCACTATGTCAGCTTTGGAGGTTCTCTAGATGTGTCATACACAGAGGAATGCCTTTCTATCTTCTTTAGGAGCTCTAGATCTGAGTGGATCAAAGGTTATCAAGTTCTATATTGTTGATATCTGGCCTCGCTTTCCTTACCATGTGTCCTTTCAAATATATGTGGAGGGTATAAATATCACCATCAAGCATAATTTCATTGATGAAGGTTCTTCAACAAATGTAATGTATCTATCTTGTTGGAAATCCATTAGCTCTCCACCACTTTCCCAATCCATGACCATGTTAACTGAATTCGATGGACGTTATTTCATACCCCATGGTATCCTTCTCGCTTTCCTGTTCCATTTAGGTAGAAAGACTGTGGAGTTCAAGGTCGAGGTAGTTGATGCAAACTTACGATTCGCGAGGAAAGATCTAGACCATTGAATCACGGTGAGTGTCAGTTGTTGATCTAACACACTTGAATTTCATGAAGACGGAAGTTGAAAGAGGGAAGAGAACAACTTTCTAATTTTGCGAACCATGAAGTCCTAATTCACGAGAAAAAGGATCCACACCGTTGGATTACGAGGAGCTTTGAGTTGTTGGATCTGACTCACGTAGATTTTGGAAAAATAGAGATCAGAAGAAAAGTAGGGGAAACTGTTTTATGAAACCCCGAAACGTGAATTATCGATTCGCGAGGAATTGACTGGGACCATCGAACACAGAAAGTTGTGGACCTTTGATCTGAGGCAAAATTGGTTCGGGAGTTCGAACCTCGGGAGAAAGGAGGAGAGATAATCCTCAAATTTAGCTAGAGGTCACACCGGTGGAAGTTAAAGGAAGAGCTAGGACGCGCTAGACTCTTGTTTAGGATTTTGGGGATAGAGAGAGTCGAGGGTGACTCATATCGAAACACCCGATACGCGAAATCCTGAAATGCCTTTTTGGATAGGCGTGTGGTCATATCCAGTGGCCATGTAAGAGAAACTTGTAGGAATCCTGGAAGAATTGAATGCTTCTGGGATCCGCAAGAAAAAGGGTCATAGGGAGAAAGAAGTTGCTGCAATTTGTGGCAGTAAGTATGTTATGGTTTGATTGGCCAGCCCAAGGAAAGAATGCTTGCATGTCGCAGGTGTTGTTGGTAATTTTTCTACTTTATGAAGGAAGCAACAGAGAGATGAAGAGTTGGTTATAAGTCTGATAAAAGAAGCATGAAAGATTCTACTGCTATCAGATATTCAGGTAGTATAATTTTTAATGGCAGTCATGCAGGCATGAGTTTTATCACTCTTTTTTCATAATTGTTGAAAGGAAATTATGGTAAGAATTTCCTCATAAAGAGCTATGTTATTAAATAACATGATTATATTATTTGAATGCATACCACTAGATGTGGTAAAGGCTGTAGGCCTGTGTTAATTCAAATATTTTTAGCTTCTGAATGCACACATTGACATAGTAGAATGTCATGTTAATTTGGTTATGGGGTAATAACCAAAGAATTAAAAGATAAGAACTTGTTACAAGAATAAATGCAAGAAAGCTAGTCATGTATGAGACCAGGACATGGTTGGATATGGTAAGGTACATATATGGAAAGATTCTGAGCCACACCAGGTACCAAAATCTTCCTACTTTTGAATAAACTTGGGCTGCAACCTTTTTGCTAACACTAATGAATACCGCAAAATTATATTCTTGGTGTAGTGTTCGGGTCGGAAAGGAAGGCATCCAATTAATTGGAAAGATAATAGGAAGTGTATGGAGAAT
>ML801147.1:53949-71751 GCA_009831015.1 Picea engelmannii | reverse complement strand
GTCATTCTATTGGTCAAGTTGTTTGGTAATTGTGATTGAATTGCCAGGTGTAGAAATTCTAAGATTATTGCATAAGATGTTGTACATATTGAATTATGATGTACAAAAAATACCGACAATTTGTTGGCAGTATGCAAGATGAACTTCTGCAGGAAAATTGTAGGCAGTTTTGTGCCTGTGGAAAAATCACAAGGATGAATGCATTCATAATGTGGCAACAACCAAGATCAATCATGAAATAGGATGTCATGTTTTGGAAATAAAAGTTGAATTTACTTTCGAATTAATTGGAATTCCTAAATGAATTCTTGTATGTTCTCTCATGATAACTACATGTGGTTGATGCAGATGAGATGATGTTGATAAAAGTTAAAATGTTGGCTACAAAGAGTATCTTGGGAAGATGCTGCTTGGAAACTTTTGAGGGCAGTTGGAACTCCTGGAGCCATGGTGCTCTAAGACTTCCAGTCCAGCCTGTTGCCAAGCCCAAGGAAGGGGGGTGTAGCATCGATGGACTGTGCTTGTGAAGGTGTATACTCCAGGATGGACAGGCATGTGGGGAATGAGAGACCATTGGTTGGAGTACTTCCGAGGTTTGAATGGTTGGAGTGCTGCTGAGGTCTGGTACCTTGGCCTAGGCCATGTGGATAAGGATTGTGGACCATGGCTATATTGGGAAGCCATTGCCTGATGGAGTCATAGCTCTGCTCCGGGGTGGAAGGTCTCTCAATCAAAAGATAAGTACAATTCTCTATTTATTGTATGTTGTGTATGTTGTATACAGTTTTAATGTTATTGAATTTGTTTATATATACATACATATACATTGCATATATGGTTTCATTACTGCATCCATGACTGCACCTAAGGTGTCTCATATTTCATTATTTAATAAATATATAAACCTAATGCTAATCATGTAATCAATTGGAATATGATTCAGGTGGAACCAGAAAGTGTCCTGCAAGTGCATCCTATGTGCATATTGGACAAGAAAATAAAACAACTCCATAATCGAGCTATGGAGCTTGTAAGGGTCTAGTGGACCTGGTACGGTCCTGGGGATGCGACATGGGAGCATGTAGATGTTATGCGGGCAGAGTACCCGCATCTTTTTGAAGACTTTTTTGAAAATCTTGCAGATGCTGTGTAAAGTTGCACTGAGGACAGTGCAAAAATAAGGGGAGGGGGATTGTAGTGTCCCCAAGGCCGAACCCCATTATAAACCATGTTTTGAAAGGAATTGTGATTATATTTTATAGGATGGTGAGCCAAGTTTTTATAAGCTAGAGGCTTATGTGTTGTCAGGCCAGGGAGCCTGAGTGTTGAAGGCTAGGAGCCTGTTGTTGTATATGTAATCATGCAGAACAATTAATAAAACATAAACATCACCATGTGCAGACCGACCATGATGAATGAGTGAAGGGGGACTAAGAATCCATAAGGTGGGCAAGGAATTAGGGGCTGGAAGGTTGAAAAAGGGGCTAAGTGTTGAGCCTAGGGGTCTTAAGCCTGGGAATAATATTTTAATATTATCCCAAAAGACATGTGCATTTTATGTTTTATCCTAAGTTTCTGGCAAGGGGAGAACATGCAAGGGAGATGCGTCCTGGTGGAACACATGCATTTTCATGGGTGACAAGTGTTAACCCTGACGCATGCGAATAAAATGGCCAGGGTGAGCCGTGAGAAGGGTTCCTCATCCATTCTACCTGACCATCGGAAGGTGAACCCATCCAAACTTTGCAAGAGATACCCTCGTGCACTCTGAACCAAAAAGGTCGGTGTCTGTATTTGCTTCTGGAAGGCTAGACACCCTTTCGGTTGTGAACCGTTAAGTTTGAGTCGACCCCTGCGTGGACAACTCGTCACGCATTCCTGAGAACCAGAGCATGGGTCTATCCCGTGTTGCCATATTGAGGAAACAGAAGTGTCCAGTCTCTGATAAGCCTGGTTATGTTGTGGCACTTGTTGTTTCTGCCCTGGGGTGTTCGTGTCTAGATTCCTTTTGATTGTGGTGGACGTGTAGTGTTTGACCCTGTGTGTTGATTCTGAAAATATGAAACATCCTCTGTCTGAGCATCGAGCCTATGCGTGGAGCCTTGTCCGTAGCCATATCCGTGAGACCATCCACCATTGTTGAACCGGTGGGAAAGATGTGTCCGTTTTTCCCCATTGGTTGTGTGGCCATGCAGTGCTAGACTGCGTGGGGGCTTGTTGGCCAGTTGTACAACACTCTCTCTAGGTGAGAGAGGTGATTGAGGTTGGAAGAACATGTTGTTGGCCTGTGAGAGATTCTCTCTAGGAGAGAGAGTGTACAGAGGAAGGAAAAAACTCCTAGAAGGAACCTTGTAGCTGCCACAGAGCCCAGAGACTTCCGGTCCGGCCTGTTGCTATAACCCAAGGCAAGGGAGGTTAGCAGCCGAAGGACTGTCCAGGTGATAGAGAAGGTGTATACTCCTGGGGTGGAACAGGCATGTGGGGAATGAGGGTCTGTGGGCAGTGAGCGTGAGAGGTTCCTGGGAGAGAATTCCATCCTTGTGGCTGTGTGCTATTTCCCTGTAACCTCAACCTAGCCTAGGATTCCTTATCTTGGGGTGGAGCTTAGTCCCAGTTCGGGGGTGACCCACTGTTGAGATGATGAGCAGTGCGGTCTACGACTGGGAGGTTCGTGGAAGGCCTGCACTTGGTTGGTGGAACTGCCACTGTTTCAAAGATAAGTACCTGTTTATGTTTTAATCATGTTTTGCATGACTCTACTGCTTATGTTATCATGATTTCCGTTGTGTATATGAATTAGTATGAAACGCTATTGATTGTTAATTATGGCAATAAATCATATGAATACTTTGTTAGAATGTGTTTATTTGTTTGAATTCATGTGGATTATATAATACCTGTATGAGTTATGTACCAAGTGCTCTTAAAGTTTCCTTTTAAGAGTGATTAAGCCATGGTAGCTGAAAAGGTGCGCTACACTACCTTATCCGCCTGTGCCATATGAAGGTCATTCACACATCAGGTGTTAAAATATTATGTAACTGCAAAGAATATTCTTATCCCCTTTTGTGGATAAAGAAAAAGATAAAATATATATTGACAAGTCGGACCTATTGTGCCTAGACAAGACAAATGTCAATTAAAAGGTAAAGTGGACAGGTCGACCCTGACCTAATTATTGGGGGGGAAAAACTTGTATTTATAAGAGGCCTAGCACCTCATTTGTACACACACTCATCAAGTGTTCTCTATCAAGTGTGCAAGTCTGAGAGTGATGCAAATACAAGGAGAAGTGACAAAGCTACAAGGAAGAGTATCTCAGTAAAGGTGAAGGTCATCTTGGTGAAGGACTATCTTGGTTGAAATGGTGCGCTACTCTATTATGGTTAGGGTTTCTAGTGGATCTTCTGTTTGGTGAGATCTCTCTTGTGAGAGACACTGTACTTGGTTATTGAATCTATATTAAAGAAGTTTTGTTGGGTTTTCTTCCCCTTGAGGGTTTCCTGGGATAAATGCTTGTGTACTCTGTGATTCTGTTTCTTTCAGTAAGATCCTTATAATGTTGTTGTTATAACAAAGATTAATAATAACATATTAAACAAGAAAATTTAACATCAGGATGGAAATGCCACTATCTGCCGTAGAAATTGTGTATCAGGCTATACGAGAAGCTATTGTAGACCCGGATCCTCTCTCCTTGCAGACAGAAGAGGTGGATCCCATCTTAGAGTCCATATGGGATGCACACTCATCTTGTTCGCATGACTTCCTCAATGATACTTTACCCTCGGATGAATCCATCTTTGATGCCATGTCTGGTCTGGATAGGCCTTGGGATGACCTTCATCATAGACCTTTTTTTCTCCTGGAGATTGAATGGATTGAACATAATGCGTTTAGGTATACCTTGAGTGAGATGGCTGGTCATGTTGTGGTTATGTTAGATACGCATAGTATATATGTTGAAGAAAACATGGTGAATATTTCTCCTACCATCATGATCAACATCTATCGAACCCCTGGTAAAATAAAAAATGTATATATCGGTGCAAATTATTTGCCTGAAGAAATTTGTATCTACATTAATATCTTCAAGGAATTCCAAGATGTATTTTCTTGGTCGTATGAAGAGATTCCATGGGTTTACCCCGCTATTGTCGAAAATGAAATTAAAATTTATCTGAATGCTAAACATGTTCGACAATGACTTAGAGTTGTAAATATTAGGAAGGCCCCCGTTATTAAGGTAGAGGTGGAGACGTTTCTCAATGTTGGCTTCATCTACCCTGTTCCCTTAACCGAATGGGTATCCAAACTTGTTCTTGTAGATAAGAAGCAAGGAACCATCCATGTATGTATGGATTTTAAGGACCAAAATAAAGCCTGCCCTAAAGATAACTTCCCCACTCCCTTAATTGATCAGATTATTGATGAGTGTGCAGGAAGAGAAGTCTTTTGTTTTATGGATGGATTTTTAGGTTATAATCAAATTAAAATTAAGCTTGAGGGTCAACACAAGATGGCATTTATTTTTCCTTGGGGTACCTTTGCATACTGGAAAAGGCCTTTCGGTCCTAAAAACGTTGGAGAAACCTTTCAACATGCCATGAACTCCATGTTTCAAGACCTTAAGAATATTGTTGAATCCTATCTAGATGATCTTGTTGCTCACTCTCAAAAGAGGGTTGATCATTCGACTCACCTTCGACTAGTATTTGAAAGATGTCACTATTATTGCATTCGGTTGAACCCTAAAAAATGCATCTTTTGCATTAGGTATGGCCTCCTTTTTGGATTCATAGTTTCGGAGCATGGGATCATGGTGGATCCTATGAAGGTTGAGGAAATACTTTGATTTCCTCCCCCGCGCAATATTCAACAACTTCATGGTTTACAGGGGAAGGATAACTTCCTACATCATTTTGTAGTGAACTATGCCAATATAAATAAGTTTTTAATGTGTCTCGTGAAAAATCAAACTCTGTTCGTATGGGATGAGTGATCCCATGAGTCATTTGATGCTCTTAAGAAATCCCTGGTATCGACACCTTTGTCGAAGCCCCCAGATTACAATAGATATTTCTTTCTCTATATTTCCACGTCCAAAGGGATGATTGGTATGGTTCTAGTTCAGAAAGATGATGAGATCCATGAAACTATTATCTATTACCTTATTTGAAATATAATTGGTCATCAACTTAAGTATTCTCACGTAGAGAAGCTAGCCTTAGTAATCATGCATGTGGTTCAGATATTATGTCACTATATCTTACTCTGCAAGACTACCATGGTTGTTGATATCAATCCATTTAAATATGTCTTTACAAGGTGTATAATAGGAGGGGAAATACAATAAATGGATTGTGATTCTATAGGAATTTGATCTTGATTTTGCCTCTACGAAATACATGAAAAAGCTAGTTTTTGTGAAACTAATGTCAGTCTTCCCTAGGCTGGATGAGGATATTTTTCACGATGATTCATTCACTGATGAAAAAATATTCCTTATCTCATCTTCGTATCCCTGGTATGGAGATATTCTAATCTACCTTCAAAATCTGAATCTTCCCTAACATCTTTCGAGAGACGACCGACGACGTATATGCCACCAGGACAAAAACTACCTCATTATCGACAACGTGTTATATCGTCAAGGGATGGATGATATTTTGCATCATTGTTTGAATCACAGATAGAATGAATCCATTCTCAATGAATTCCATAGTGGGGCATGTGGTGGTCACTTATCCAGGTTTGCGACAACCCAAAAGATATTATGAGCTGGTTATTTTTTCCATCAATTTTTAAAGATTTCATTGAAGTGGTCAAGAAGTGTTACCCTTTCTAGGTGTTCACTCATAATATGCACTCACACCTTTCCCCTTTACACCCAGTCATTATTGTCAGTCCATTAACTAAGTCAAGGTGTATTTCATGGACTGCAACCCAAACTTATCTTGGGGGCATCATCATATTATTGTGGTCATGTATTATTTTACTAAATGGGATGAGGCCATGCCTACCATTAAATACGACGGTGAGACTGCAACATTTTTTGTATTCAATCATATTATAGATCGGTTCAGAATCCCAAAGGATATTGTCACTGATCATGGAAGTCACTTCCAGAATGAAATGATGACATATTTAGCATCTAGACTAGGGTTTAAGAATGAACATTCGTCACCCTACTATCCCCAGGAAAATGCACAAGTAGAGGTAGTGAATAAATATCTAAAGAACGTTTTGAAAAAAACTCTCAAGAAGAGTAAATCTAACTGGCACGTGATGATTTACCATACCCTATGGGAATACTGAACCATAGTAAACACTTCCACCGGTTTCTCACTATTTTAGTTAGTCTACAAAGTGGAGTCTATCCTTCCTATTGAATGTGAAATCCCTTCTCTTAGGTTGGTCGTCGAGCTCCTACCTAACATGAACGATATTGAAGAATGCCTCATACACTTAGAGAATCTTGATGAGAAACATCGAGATGCCACTGTAGACATTGAGGAAAATAAATGACATGTTATGGTCAAGTACAATAAGTCTGTCTGTCCTTGGAAGTACATTGAGGGTGACTTGGTTCCTCTCAATGACCAAGCTAAAGAACCATTGGGGGTAAGAAAATTCAATCCCATGTGGCACGGTCCTTACATCATGATCCGTGTCCTTGAAAAAGGAGCCTATGATTTAGATTATTATGAAGAGAATATGTTGAATGAGCCCAAAACTTGGCTCTAACATAAAAGGTATTATGCTTGAGCCTTCAAGCTCGAGCGTGGACCTTATATACTAGTGTATGTTAGTGTATCTATTTCACTCTTTATTATTTTGTGTCATTGACTTGCTTATTGCATTTTCCCTTGGTTGGAAAATGTTAACAAAATATTCAGTGTTCCTAGGATTCATATACAGTGCCAATTGCCATACTCGGAACATGGCTTATGTCGCTTGGGTTATCTATTCACCTGAGGGACAATTGGTTCCTTCAAGTGGCGTTTGTCTGGAGCCATCAACAAACAATGTGGTTGAGGATAGCGTCATTATAGAGCTATTGCGTGACTCCATTTCACGTGGTGTTCAATATTTAGAAGTTCTCTTGGATTCCCAGCTAGTTGTATGTCATTTGAACGAAAATTATCAGGTAAGAGATCCTACACTACTTAGATGTTTCCTTCGGGTATGACTTTTGGAACGATATTTTGATTTATTACTTACAATCATATACCTAGACGTTTTAATCAAGTACCCGTTGCATATGCTATTTACATTTTAGATTTTTGTCACAAAACTAAGTAAAGAAAACACACATTCATACATTCATCCATTGTAAGATATTCAAGTAAAATAGAAGACAAAATATTTTTTATATTTCATCCTTTAAGTCGAAAAAATATGGTGTCATGGTGAAAAATTGGGCTTGTATCCATCAAAATAAATATACGGCCGATACATCACATAACCATGACATCTACACCTGAGGTCCCAGATGCATGTCATGATAGCACACTATGGCATTTGTAAGATTCCAAAAGAGTCTCACCCACACACATGGTACACCCACCACCTGCCTTTGCATCGCCTCTGACAGATCCTCCACCTGGACCATAAGAATCATGTGTTCCAGACAAGATAGGTTTCCCTGCAAATTCTAGAGAACTCTCTCCACATCCCCACCTACCATCTCATATCCTCAACCCCTATGTTGAAGTCATGGATATCTGTCTGGTTTTTTTGGACCTACATCTACATAAAATAAATAATTTTTAATATATGATACCATACAAAAATATTTTCCTTTTTTGTTTAGATTTATCAAATTGAAAAAACACAAAAAAATGAAATATATAAAAATCAATTCTCACTGATCTCTCCAAAGGAGGATCTCTATGGAAATAGCATGTCATGATCCCCTTGATATTATATCCCCTCATAAGGATAGTCATCAATCACGATGATTTCTCGTCACCACCAATGGAAGAACTCATTGTTGTAGGGTGTTGACACCCTACCACCTCCTAGCCTCTACATCACCTCCGTCCACCGTGACATATATGGATCGCGTAGATCATGTGGAATAAATTCCACTCTAGGGATCAGAGTTAGAACTCTCTCGAAGAAAAAAATACACAAAATGGATGCAAACACAAATTTCTTCATACTACCAAGTTTGCAATCAATCAACTGGATCTTCATGTTGGCCAGTAGTGAGGTGCACCAATCATAAACTGTGGGTCTCAAACACTCCATAGCATAGAACATGAGTGAAATCAAGGCCTGATGCAATGAGGGCTATCCTGATATATGTGTGAGTACTAGGATCAGAATCTTCATACTCAGGTTGTCAATCGCCCTAATAGGGAGTTGGCTCCCCACTTTCTCTCTATCTACAATGCAGTAGGTGGAGTTGTAATCCTCAATAGTCCCCCCACCTCCATGCCCTTGGGATTTGAGATTCACCACCTCACCTTAGTGAGAAAACCATGTAATTAAGAAGATACAGTCCATTTCAATTATTAATGGTTTCCCATCGAGATTGAATGCATCGGTGTCTAGATCCCAATTGGTTATCAATGTTTGGAGAAACCTCACTTGGGCCCTCATTCCTTTTATGGCCCAAAATTTATAGAGCCCAATTATTTGAAAATCTTGTTGGGACCTCACATCCCTTTCTACTATAACATCAACCTTCTCATGCAATATTTCCCTCCATTCAATCACCATCCTGCAAAGGAAACACCAAATGTTGAGTTATTGTTTGTCAAAAAACTTGTGCGCGGAGTTGTACATGGGATACCATTATAAAATTCGTGTATAGGGCTTCATATACATGGGAAATATTTTCCTTGCCTGCATACATAAGGTCAAGTATGCGACCTGATGAACTACAACCCGTGTACACCCTAGTTTTAAATTTACGACCTCTAATACTAAACAATTGAGCATTAAATCTAAAGATTAGACCCTTGAAATGGAAGAGGATAGGATGATCACTTACTTGGTCTAGATAGTTTCCAATTCCATCGATCGTAGCTCCTAGAATCTTCGGTGGAAGATCGGGGGTAAAATGGCCTAAAAAGCACTATGTGGGTGAAAAACTCAAATGATATGGTAAATTTCTTGTTTTTTACTATTTGTAGAAACGTTTCATCCACGTTCTATAGTTTTTTACCCTATCTTTCATATTTTTGAAACCATATGAACTAATTAAGCAGTATAAGACCTGGTTTGAAGTGGTTTTGTCTAGGGTTTCATGTATTTCCAACATTGTTTAGCTCGTTCATGCCTTCGACATGTATTTATTGTCACTGGCATATATGGTAGGTTTCAACCCCACTTTTTATTTTTGCATCATCTTATGACCATGATTCATATTCCCTGGGTACAAACCCATTTTTTAGAGACACGAAACCTTCTCGTTGGTACTATACGTGTCGTTAATAAATGGTAGAGACTTACCAAACATGGGTACCCTAGTTAGAACACATTTTTTCATTTGGTGCCTATGCAGAAGTTACTCCATAGGTATGGGAGTCCCTTATATTCCCAATATGACTTTGTGTTCAAAAATCATTAATCTTACTCAATCTCATTCTGAAAACTACTTATGGGACTCCCTCTGAGTCTTGGTTAATCTCTTTTCCGACTCTTGAAAAAACAAAAGGATTTCTGAGTGAAATTGTCTCTTTCACACTCATTAAATGGATTTGAAAGGACATCTATTTTGGTATAAGTTTAACCCTTTCCCGGACCAAATAGACTACTTACAAAAAATGAATACTATGGTCACGATTGGCTAGAAGAGTTCTCCTGGGTATCATTTTATACTTTTTCGGTCCTAGGGGACTAAATCTATGAAAAATGACACTTTTGATTTAAGTTGTAATTACATTCCATTATCCTCCTTGCATTGTTGAGCCTAATGTCAGCTCCCACTTTATCTTTATAAGCCTCTTTACCTAACGATTCTTATCATTAACCAAGCAATTCCTTCCATATATCCTTTCCAACTTGACAACCCTTTACCCATAGAGGAAACATCCCCCCGAGTGTCCATCTCCTACATGTTTTTCCCTGTATCAAGCATAGTTATGTTCCACTTCTTGGAACTAGTTTCTTACTCGTGACACTCATTTCCTCTCATGTGTCATAACATTTTTGTTACTATGAAAAAACAAAAAAACAGATGGGAAGGAAAATAATATTATCTCCTATCGACAACAGTCGTGACACCTTTGAAAAAAGCACAAATTATTGAGTCTGTTTCATCCAAGGTTTGGGTTTAGCATGTCCTTAGGGTGATGAGATCGTTACTTTGAGTTTACACCTTTGACCGATTATTCTTCCAGTCCATATGGAAATTTTGTTGATGCTTCATGTGTCATGAACTTTTGTCAATGATTAGTGTTGAGTCTATGTTGCTCGAGTCATTCATCTATCTCATTCTCTTGATCAAAGGAAGTCTAAGCATGTGTCGACCATTCCTCAGAACTATTGACTTTGCATGTTGTCCATTCCATTACAATTGGACCTTATAATCACATGAAACTATTGTCCTACCTTGCACCCTAGGCCTACTTTCATCATTCGCAGGTGACCTTGAACCCAACAGATGACATCTCTCCATTGGAAGCTAACTGGGGAGTTTCCCTTGTGTTCGATGGGAATAAATTTATTCACACATTGGGATTTGTGCAGTGTCTTGGATTCCATTAGACTCTATTGGAGGTTTCCTCATCTTTTTCGACATTTTTCATTATTGGTTGCTAGTCATAGGGTCTCTTTCATGTACTATTTTCATCTGGTGCACGTAAGATATGCACATGGTCATTGGTTCATGAACATCCTATTCATCCAGGCTCTTCTTAATCATCAATATATTTTGTTGTACATCGCGTTGGATGATGAGAGATGCCTTAATTCTCTTCTTTCAGCAGGTCTCCTTCCATCAACTTCAACTCATCTATTCTGGAATGGAGATCTAAAGTCATAAGGGTACCTAGAGGCTTGTAGTCATTAGTGGAAGGTTCTCCCACCATCGACAATTGGGAATACATTAATGGATCCTGACTGATGGATTCTTCAAGTGTTCGACCTCAACACTCTTATTCACACTTATTGAATGTACTCGATTCCTTGAAAACTAATTTCATTATCGGTGGGTTGTATCACATTTTTTAATGGTGTACTTCAATGAGTGGTAATCAAACGAAGTCTCAATGTGTTCGACTTTAGCTCCTTTATTCACATGATGTAGACTTGCACCTTCGACGGATAGTGTAGAATACCTCCAGTTCACAGTAGTAGGATCATATATATCCTACTATATTTCATCGGACCAATACCTATATGCATTCAGTTATCATGGAATATCATATTGTACTCCATTGTATAAATATATCTTCAGTTGATTTTAAGACTAGACTCCACTGTTTCTTGTTCATCACTATGAAAACCTATGGAATATGACTAATTTTCATTTCCTATTCATGGACATGAACAACTATTTGTTATATATCCACATGGATTTGCAGTATAATGCGGATTTGCAGTCATGTGTATAGAGGCAATATGAATTATAATATTCTCATAAGTAACTAGTTTTTCCAGCCGGGTCCTCATTACTCCACTTCTGGGAACTATAATGTATTTAGGCCATCCTGATTGCTCCTATGACCTCAAACATTAGGGGGCATCTGTTATAGAAATTTTTCCACACTCCATGCATATTACTTTGATGTCCTTCCATTTCCCTCTACAGACTCAAGTTCCCCTTTTTTCTCATTCCAGAGTAAAAAATTCAAAGTTTTGCACATGTATGTGGGCCACAGTTAGACAACTTGTGTATACGCATGTTTCTCCATTACAACCCGTGTACATCGGGTTTTGTGCTAAAAAATTAAAAAATATGTCGGTTTTCCATGCCATGTCATGGGATACATGATCCTTGAACTTCCATATACTGGAAAATCTCCCACTAGACCCTTAAATTCCATTTGGAGGCTCTAAATTGAGCCATATACAAGTCTTGAAGACATTCATAATTGAGAGAAAAGACACTCTGGAGAAATATCACTTCATATTGAGTCTGCATCCCTTTGTCCTTGAAATTTTGAACTTGTTGTGTTCAACCCCCAAGATTTTCCTATGTTGAGAAGGAGAAACTCAATTACTCCTACTACTTGTGAGCTTGCCTTTGTGGAGGATTGAAGTGGTGAAGGCCCAACTGAAGGGGATTAGTTTCTCGGTTTCAATATGTTCCATTAAAAATTTTTGTCACCAATGTACTTATGTTGATTACATTAATAGAAATACTCTTTTCTCATTCAATTACATGTAGAAAATATTTGTATCGCTTTCCATGGGCGTATTTATTATACATGTTAATGGATTATGCTATTTTATATGCTAATTTTCTATGCAATATGATTGTGTATATTGGATGTTAAGGACAAGTTGCAGGCATCAAGATTTCGAGCGTGAGCTCAACCATGTTCTTCTTCGGACGTCCAGAAGAGGTAGGATTTAAACCTTCTCTTGCTAGCATTTCTATTTATCTAGCATACTTGAGTTTAGAGTTGATTTATGGGTGTCGTTCTGTCTATTATGGTTACCCCTTTCCATATATATTTTCCCCATAATAGTATGCCTGATGACTCCGTCAGGAGGTATCCCTGGTGGAAACACCCCACAACTCCATTGTACACTACCGCATGCCAATGAATATCCCTACATACTATTTCCTATCATTGAGTTGTCTTATACCATCCTATATCCTATAGGCGTTATTGTATCCATCACTCTACCAATGTCACCTGAACATGTATCCTAGAGCATTCCCATGTCTGTCATGTACCTATCCACCCAATCCATGGATGCATATACTTCCTTGTGGCCTTGTCTGCAAGAAATGTGCTCAACTATATTCTCCGTAGCTAAGGCTTGAGCCTTTAGTGGACTCTCCAACAGAAGAAAATCATGATCCTCACAATGCAAAATGAGCGCATGGTCAAATCCCTTTGTGTCAAACCTCTTCTCAATCCCCTACAACTCTGAACACTCATTATGCATAATCATCACAAGTGCATCCTCCCTCGAATCATGAGTTCCACTTGTTCCCTCATGTGTCATGGTCATCCACGATGATGGAATCTCTGTTGATGTTAATGAAGAGCGCAAAAAAATCAATTGTTGACAAATCTCCTCAAAATCCCTTTCCTTGTATTCAACGAACTTAAGAGAAAGATCCCTATCCATTAAAAACTACAAGTAATTGGATTTCATCCTTTCTAGTGCTTCTTTGATGATGCAAAATTGGGTACTAGTGATTCCATTTGCAAATCCCCTTTGCCTCTCCTCCAAATGGGTTTTTTACATAAGGTATTCAATAAAATCATGAGCATTATCTTCCCTTGTCAATACTTGTACAACCTTATCCTCCTTGACCAATAATCAATCGTCCAAATCTTGAAATGTTAAGGATCTTTGTTCAATTTGACCATCATGTCGAGGTACAGTCACGTTCTCATCATCATCGACATCATAAATGAGATATGGTGTGGAATCATCATCATGCGTAGGCATTATCATGCTTGAAATACCTTCATCATAAGCATCATACATAGTGAAATATGTTGGATCCTCAACATTAGTTTATTGGAACATATAGTCATCATAAGATGTTGCATCTTCATCTTCTATTGATTCATTAGAGGTATACCCATCCAACACACTAGTGTCATCGGCTTCATTGGTTATCTCTAATGATGTATCATAGGTTGTTTTTTGGTCCTCCTTTATGCACACATCCTCCTCATGGTTATATGCATTCTCCTCCACCTTCTCATCTCCCATCAATTTCTTCCATGTTCCTTTGAAGTAATCCTTGTCCAAATCCTTGGGCCAACTTCTGTGCTTGAGGGTGTAATATATTTTAAAGGGTAAATATGCACAAATATCCTCACCCAATGTTAGATACTCTTATATGTCAAGCATGCATTTATTTGTTGTTAGCTCCATCAAAATTTAAACCACACATTCCATATTTACCTTCTTAAGCAATTGCAACATGGCTGTTAGAAGGTTGTAGTAATTTGGTAGTTTCTGTCTTGGGGTTTCTTCAAACACTTAATATAAAACCCTTTTCTGCCACTATAGTTATTTCCGTTGTAAGTGTTCTGTCAAACACTTTACATATGATCCGAGTGCACAAATAATAAAAGAGAAAATATGGGAATTATTTATTATAAACAGAGTCAGGAAATACAATAAAGATGACTAATGGTTGTTGTAGTAGCTACAATATACTAGAAAACAAACCATACACAGATAAAAACCTGAAAATATATGCTTGTCTCCTCAAGTATTTCTACCATTTCTCAAAGATGCACCCAACTACCTACTATCCTCTTCTAGACCCACGATTCTGCATATAAGGAACTCGAACTCTCCTAAATGTACCCATATGAGTTTTATAAAACCCTCATGACCCTCCTACACTTCGTGACTCCAGAAAGGGGTGTCTTGACCCTCTTTATAACCCATGACTCAATAGAATGGGTCCTCATCCCTCTCAAAACCCCATGGAAAAAATCAAAGGGGCCCATGGCCCCTTTCTATCACTCATTTCTTGCTCAGATGGTGCTTGGCGTACTCCAAGATTTTCATGGATCCTATTTATCACCCATTTCCTACTCAAATGATACTCAACCTGCTCCATAATTCTCATGGTTTTGTTGATGAGTGGATTGGCCTCTTAATAAATCTCATCGACCTCTATTGTTCCCCGTTGTCTGCAGAAAGAGGACTCAGGTATTCACAATACCTTCGTAGACTTGCCAAAGCCCTCTCGATTTCTCCTGTAGCTCGACACTCTTCCTCATCCTCTGTGAACTACCAAACCCCTCTCGGCCTCGCCTATAGCTTTTGTTCTACAAAAAATAAGGGTTTATCCCCTTGAAACACCCTCGCGATGCCTCTTGGTCCCGCGACCCTATCAAACAACCTGCGACCTCCTCAAGAGGGTCTTGTCCCTCCTTTGATCTCATGCGATTCCTATAAGGGACTCAAAGTCCTACAATATAAGGGGAACAACCCTCCTCATAAACCCCTCACTTTAAAATCAGACGCCATTGACAAATAAACTCGGACCCATAAGCAATTTTTATTTTTTGCTAGTCAGGAAATCACCCCTTTTTCACAATTTTGGCCTCTACTCTATGAAATTCGGTCTCTGCTAGATGGTATTCACACATATAAATCATATCTCTCTCTTTATGGTTTCTCTATCCTAATAATATACTCAGAATGCATACAAGGAGTTGCCATTCATAAATGGATTTAGCCTCTACAAGGATGATGCTGCCCGCCTTCAAGAAAACCGTCAGGCTGGAAAGATCACCAACTATGATACCACTGTAATATCCCATGCTATGCTAGGCTAGGATATTAGTGATTTCTTCAAAAAACATTCATTTCTAGTATTTTTTATGGCCTAATTTGGTTGACAACAGATTACACAATTCTACCAATAAATATTTTGTCAAACATATTGCATGCAATTCAAATACTCATAATACAGAGAAAACACATGGGTATTTTATTATGAATGGAACCTAAAGTAAAATGTGTAATGTATGCTATGGAAGCTGCAGTACAACACTGGAAACACACAATATCAAACCAAAACCTGGAAGATTCCACAGTCACCACCAGAAAATCCCACAAATCTGCACCTCTAAACTGATATCAAACCAAAAATAAAGATCAGTTGAATATCCTAGATGGATCCTCCTCCTTGTCTATCTAGGGTGGATATTTCACCACCGAAACTAAACTACAATGGAAGGGTTTTTCCAAGCCCTAACGAAAACCTTGGCTCCAATAGCACTCCAAAGATATCAATCCAAAACATAATCCAAAGTGAAGCACTACCCCTTATTTTATCCTTCTTGCATGCCTTCTAGAATTTTCCCCTTTTTGAATAAATCAAATTAGACCCTTATTCTTCTTTTACTTTCACTTTAAGATCAAAAGTCACTTTAATAATGTTTAAAAAAATATTAATCTAAATTCACTTTATTTCCTTAATGTCACTTTAAAAACATGACGTCTCCTGACTAAGTGACATTAGATAATCCCTTTTGACTCCCTTTTTATTCACTGACAAGCCACATAAGTCATTTCCACTATAGAATAATAGAACCCAAAAATGGTGACAGGACATGTGTGGCATAGCTCCTTTCATGTTCTTTCAATTTCCTTGACAACATACCACATGTTTATTTTGGGTAAGTAATCCACCAATCCATTCCTTGCATGCCTCAATGCACACTATGAAATCCTCCTCCGGGTCAACAATATTCAATATTGATTCACTTGTTAATAAGTCCTTCAAAGTTGAAATATTTCCTCACATTTAAAGTTCCATTTAAACTGTATCCCCTTCTTTTGCAAATAAGTGATGGGTTGTGCAATTTTTTTAAATCAACCAATAAACTTCCCATTATTACTTGCAAGTCCCATGAATGATATGACCTCTATAACATTCTTTGGTCTAGGACATCCTCTGATTGCCTCAATATTTGTGGATCCACTGCTACGCCTTCCTATGAAATGATATGCCCTAAGTACTGGATATGATTTTGGTAAAAATAACATTTCCTCAACTTGTCATACAACCGATGCTACCTTAACACCTATAACACTATCCTTAAGTGTTTCCCATGTTATTCTTTTGAATTAGAATAGATAAGTATGTCATCCAAGAAGACAATGACAAACTTATCCAAGTAACGTATGAAAATTCCATTCATCAAACACACAAAGGTAGTTGGTGCATTTATCAATCCGAATGGCACCATTACAAATTCATAATACCCATATCTAGTTCTAATAATTGTCTTACTAATGTATCCATATTTCATCCTCACCTAATGGTACCCTGACCTCAAGTCTATCTTGGAAAATACCTTTGATCCTCTTAGTTGGTCGAATAAATCGTGAATTATAGGAAGAGAGTAATTGTTCTTTATTGTATCTTTATTCCACTACTTCAAATCAATGCATGGCCTTAAGGTTCCATACTTCTTCTTTACAAATAGTATAGGTGCTCCCCAAAGTCAAACACTTGGGTGTATGTACCCTTTCTTTATCAATTCTTCCAACTACATTTGCAATTTTTTCAATTATGGTGTATTCATTCTTTAAGGACTTTTGGATGTTGGGGTAGCTCCGGGAATTAAGGAAATAGAGAAATATGTGTCTCTCTTGGGTGGTAAACATGGTATCTCCCTAAATACATATTCATACTCTTGTAGCACCAAAACATCTTCAAGAATTGTAATGTTTATCTTAGTTAGCTCTTCCACATCGAATAAAAACAATTTTCATCGTTTTTTGAAGCACCTCTTCAACTGTAAGGCTGAAATTTCCCTTATATAAATGGGGCTATGGATTCCCTGTACTAATATTTGTTTTCCTTCTTCATTAAGACATGTAAATGTCTAGTTATGACATTCTAACATAGAATGATGTTGTTACAACCAATCCATTCCAATTAAGATATCATATGATCCAAATGGTATGATATTCATATATGCAACTGTGTTTATTCCATTAAAGTCTATGGGACAACTGCAAGCAATCTCATTAATTCTTCTTTTGGTCCCAATGGAAAGTTGTACCATTCATGTTTTTTCAAGATTATTCTTATTCAAATGATATTTTTCTACTGTATTAGGATCAATGTAACTATTAATTTATCCCAAGTCAATTAAAATAGGAACATGTTGATTG
>ML801147.1:27745-53849 GCA_009831015.1 Picea engelmannii | reverse complement strand
AACATCTATCGAACCCCTGGTAAAATAAAAAATGTATATATCGGTGCAAATTATTTGCCTGAAGAAATTTGTATCTACATTAATATCTTCAAGGAATTCCAAGATGTATTTTCTTGGTCGTATGAAGAGATTCCATGGGTTTACCCCGCTATTGTCGAAAATGAAATTAAAATTTATCTGAATGCTAAACATGTTCGACAATGACTTAGAGTTGTAAATATTAGGAAGGCCCCCGTTATTAAGGTAGAGGTGGAGACGTTTCTCAATGTTGGCTTCATCTACCCTGTTCCCTTAACCGAATGGGTATCCAAACTTGTTCTTGTAGATAAGAAGCAAGGAACCATCCATGTATGTATGGATTTTAAGGACCAAAATAAAGCCTGCCCTAAAGATAACTTCCCCACTCCCTTAATTGATCAGATTATTGATGAGTGTGCAGGAAGAGAAGTCTTTTGTTTTATGGATGGATTTTTAGGTTATAATCAAATTAAAATTAAGCTTGAGGGTCAACACAAGATGGCATTTATTTTTCCTTGGGGTACCTTTGCATACTGGAAAAGGCCTTTCGGTCCTAAAAACGTTGGAGAAACCTTTCAACATGCCATGAACTCCATGTTTCAAGACCTTAAGAATATTGTTGAATCCTATCTAGATGATCTTGTTGCTCACTCTCAAAAGAGGGTTGATCATTCGACTCACCTTCGACTAGTATTTGAAAGATGTCACTATTATTGCATTCGGTTGAACCCTAAAAAATGCATCTTTTGCATTAGGTATGGCCTCCTTTTTGGATTCATAGTTTCGGAGCATGGGATCATGGTGGATCCTATGAAGGTTGAGGAAATACTTTGATTTCCTCCCCCGCGCAATATTCAACAACTTCATGGTTTACAGGGGAAGGATAACTTCCTACATCATTTTGTAGTGAACTATGCCAATATAAATAAGTTTTTAATGTGTCTCGTGAAAAATCAAACTCTGTTCGTATGGGATGAGTGATCCCATGAGTCATTTGATGCTCTTAAGAAATCCCTGGTATCGACACCTTTGTCGAAGCCCCCAGATTACAATAGATATTTCTTTCTCTATATTTCCACGTCCAAAGGGATGATTGGTATGGTTCTAGTTCAGAAAGATGATGAGATCCATGAAACTATTATCTATTACCTTATTTGAAATATAATTGGTCATCAACTTAAGTATTCTCACGTAGAGAAGCTAGCCTTAGTAATCATGCATGTGGTTCAGATATTATGTCACTATATCTTACTCTGCAAGACTACCATGGTTGTTGATATCAATCCATTTAAATATGTCTTTACAAGGTGTATAATAGGAGGGGAAATACAATAAATGGATTGTGATTCTATAGGAATTTGATCTTGATTTTGCCTCTACGAAATACATGAAAAAGCTAGTTTTTGTGAAACTAATGTCAGTCTTCCCTAGGCTGGATGAGGATATTTTTCACGATGATTCATTCACTGATGAAAAAATATTCCTTATCTCATCTTCGTATCCCTGGTATGGAGATATTCTAATCTACCTTCAAAATCTGAATCTTCCCTAACATCTTTCGAGAGACGACCGACGACGTATATGCCACCAGGACAAAAACTACCTCATTATCGACAACGTGTTATATCGTCAAGGGATGGATGATATTTTGCATCATTGTTTGAATCACAGATAGAATGAATCCATTCTCAATGAATTCCATAGTGGGGCATGTGGTGGTCACTTATCCAGGTTTGCGACAACCCAAAAGATATTATGAGCTGGTTATTTTTTCCATCAATTTTTAAAGATTTCATTGAAGTGGTCAAGAAGTGTTACCCTTTCTAGGTGTTCACTCATAATATGCACTCACACCTTTCCCCTTTACACCCAGTCATTATTGTCAGTCCATTAACTAAGTCAAGGTGTATTTCATGGACTGCAACCCAAACTTATCTTGGGGGCATCATCATATTATTGTGGTCATGTATTATTTTACTAAATGGGATGAGGCCATGCCTACCATTAAATACGACGGTGAGACTGCAACATTTTTTGTATTCAATCATATTATAGATCGGTTCAGAATCCCAAAGGATATTGTCACTGATCATGGAAGTCACTTCCAGAATGAAATGATGACATATTTAGCATCTAGACTAGGGTTTAAGAATGAACATTCGTCACCCTACTATCCCCAGGAAAATGCACAAGTAGAGGTAGTGAATAAATATCTAAAGAACGTTTTGAAAAAAACTCTCAAGAAGAGTAAATCTAACTGGCACGTGATGATTTACCATACCCTATGGGAATACTGAACCATAGTAAACACTTCCACCGGTTTCTCACTATTTTAGTTAGTCTACAAAGTGGAGTCTATCCTTCCTATTGAATGTGAAATCCCTTCTCTTAGGTTGGTCGTCGAGCTCCTACCTAACATGAACGATATTGAAGAATGCCTCATACACTTAGAGAATCTTGATGAGAAACATCGAGATGCCACTGTAGACATTGAGGAAAATAAATGACATGTTATGGTCAAGTACAATAAGTCTGTCTGTCCTTGGAAGTACATTGAGGGTGACTTGGTTCCTCTCAATGACCAAGCTAAAGAACCATTGGGGGTAAGAAAATTCAATCCCATGTGGCACGGTCCTTACATCATGATCCGTGTCCTTGAAAAAGGAGCCTATGATTTAGATTATTATGAAGAGAATATGTTGAATGAGCCCAAAACTTGGCTCTAACATAAAAGGTATTATGCTTGAGCCTTCAAGCTCGAGCGTGGACCTTATATACTAGTGTATGTTAGTGTATCTATTTCACTCTTTATTATTTTGTGTCATTGACTTGCTTATTGCATTTTCCCTTGGTTGGAAAATGTTAACAAAATATTCAGTGTTCCTAGGATTCATATACAGTGCCAATTGCCATACTCGGAACATGGCTTATGTCGCTTGGGTTATCTATTCACCTGAGGGACAATTGGTTCCTTCAAGTGGCGTTTGTCTGGAGCCATCAACAAACAATGTGGTTGAGGATAGCGTCATTATAGAGCTATTGCGTGACTCCATTTCACGTGGTGTTCAATATTTAGAAGTTCTCTTGGATTCCCAGCTAGTTGTATGTCATTTGAACGAAAATTATCAGGTAAGAGATCCTACACTACTTAGATGTTTCCTTCGGGTATGACTTTTGGAACGATATTTTGATTTATTACTTACAATCATATACCTAGACGTTTTAATCAAGTACCCGTTGCATATGCTATTTACATTTTAGATTTTTGTCACAAAACTAAGTAAAGAAAACACACATTCATACATTCATCCATTGTAAGATATTCAAGTAAAATAGAAGACAAAATATTTTTTATATTTCATCCTTTAAGTCGAAAAAATATGGTGTCATGGTGAAAAATTGGGCTTGTATCCATCAAAATAAATATACGGCCGATACATCACATAACCATGACATCTACACCTGAGGTCCCAGATGCATGTCATGATAGCACACTATGGCATTTGTAAGATTCCAAAAGAGTCTCACCCACACACATGGTACACCCACCACCTGCCTTTGCATCGCCTCTGACAGATCCTCCACCTGGACCATAAGAATCATGTGTTCCAGACAAGATAGGTTTCCCTGCAAATTCTAGAGAACTCTCTCCACATCCCCACCTACCATCTCATATCCTCAACCCCTATGTTGAAGTCATGGATATCTGTCTGGTTTTTTTGGACCTACATCTACATAAAATAAATAATTTTTAATATATGATACCATACAAAAATATTTTCCTTTTTTGTTTAGATTTATCAAATTGAAAAAACACAAAAAAATGAAATATATAAAAATCAATTCTCACTGATCTCTCCAAAGGAGGATCTCTATGGAAATAGCATGTCATGATCCCCTTGATATTATATCCCCTCATAAGGATAGTCATCAATCACGATGATTTCTCGTCACCACCAATGGAAGAACTCATTGTTGTAGGGTGTTGACACCCTACCACCTCCTAGCCTCTACATCACCTCCGTCCACCGTGACATATATGGATCGCGTAGATCATGTGGAATAAATTCCACTCTAGGGATCAGAGTTAGAACTCTCTCGAAGAAAAAAATACACAAAATGGATGCAAACACAAATTTCTTCATACTACCAAGTTTGCAATCAATCAACTGGATCTTCATGTTGGCCAGTAGTGAGGTGCACCAATCATAAACTGTGGGTCTCAAACACTCCATAGCATAGAACATGAGTGAAATCAAGGCCTGATGCAATGAGGGCTATCCTGATATATGTGTGAGTACTAGGATCAGAATCTTCATACTCAGGTTGTCAATCGCCCTAATAGGGAGTTGGCTCCCCACTTTCTCTCTATCTACAATGCAGTAGGTGGAGTTGTAATCCTCAATAGTCCCCCCACCTCCATGCCCTTGGGATTTGAGATTCACCACCTCACCTTAGTGAGAAAACCATGTAATTAAGAAGATACAGTCCATTTCAATTATTAATGGTTTCCCATCGAGATTGAATGCATCGGTGTCTAGATCCCAATTGGTTATCAATGTTTGGAGAAACCTCACTTGGGCCCTCATTCCTTTTATGGCCCAAAATTTATAGAGCCCAATTATTTGAAAATCTTGTTGGGACCTCACATCCCTTTCTACTATAACATCAACCTTCTCATGCAATATTTCCCTCCATTCAATCACCATCCTGCAAAGGAAACACCAAATGTTGAGTTATTGTTTGTCAAAAAACTTGTGCGCGGAGTTGTACATGGGATACCATTATAAAATTCGTGTATAGGGCTTCATATACATGGGAAATATTTTCCTTGCCTGCATACATAAGGTCAAGTATGCGACCTGATGAACTACAACCCGTGTACACCCTAGTTTTAAATTTACGACCTCTAATACTAAACAATTGAGCATTAAATCTAAAGATTAGACCCTTGAAATGGAAGAGGATAGGATGATCACTTACTTGGTCTAGATAGTTTCCAATTCCATCGATCGTAGCTCCTAGAATCTTCGGTGGAAGATCGGGGGTAAAATGGCCTAAAAAGCACTATGTGGGTGAAAAACTCAAATGATATGGTAAATTTCTTGTTTTTTACTATTTGTAGAAACGTTTCATCCACGTTCTATAGTTTTTTACCCTATCTTTCATATTTTTGAAACCATATGAACTAATTAAGCAGTATAAGACCTGGTTTGAAGTGGTTTTGTCTAGGGTTTCATGTATTTCCAACATTGTTTAGCTCGTTCATGCCTTCGACATGTATTTATTGTCACTGGCATATATGGTAGGTTTCAACCCCACTTTTTATTTTTGCATCATCTTATGACCATGATTCATATTCCCTGGGTACAAACCCATTTTTTAGAGACACGAAACCTTCTCGTTGGTACTATACGTGTCGTTAATAAATGGTAGAGACTTACCAAACATGGGTACCCTAGTTAGAACACATTTTTTCATTTGGTGCCTATGCAGAAGTTACTCCATAGGTATGGGAGTCCCTTATATTCCCAATATGACTTTGTGTTCAAAAATCATTAATCTTACTCAATCTCATTCTGAAAACTACTTATGGGACTCCCTCTGAGTCTTGGTTAATCTCTTTTCCGACTCTTGAAAAAACAAAAGGATTTCTGAGTGAAATTGTCTCTTTCACACTCATTAAATGGATTTGAAAGGACATCTATTTTGGTATAAGTTTAACCCTTTCCCGGACCAAATAGACTACTTACAAAAAATGAATACTATGGTCACGATTGGCTAGAAGAGTTCTCCTGGGTATCATTTTATACTTTTTCGGTCCTAGGGGACTAAATCTATGAAAAATGACACTTTTGATTTAAGTTGTAATTACATTCCATTATCCTCCTTGCATTGTTGAGCCTAATGTCAGCTCCCACTTTATCTTTATAAGCCTCTTTACCTAACGATTCTTATCATTAACCAAGCAATTCCTTCCATATATCCTTTCCAACTTGACAACCCTTTACCCATAGAGGAAACATCCCCCCGAGTGTCCATCTCCTACATGTTTTTCCCTGTATCAAGCATAGTTATGTTCCACTTCTTGGAACTAGTTTCTTACTCGTGACACTCATTTCCTCTCATGTGTCATAACATTTTTGTTACTATGAAAAAACAAAAAAACAGATGGGAAGGAAAATAATATTATCTCCTATCGACAACAGTCGTGACACCTTTGAAAAAAGCACAAATTATTGAGTCTGTTTCATCCAAGGTTTGGGTTTAGCATGTCCTTAGGGTGATGAGATCGTTACTTTGAGTTTACACCTTTGACCGATTATTCTTCCAGTCCATATGGAAATTTTGTTGATGCTTCATGTGTCATGAACTTTTGTCAATGATTAGTGTTGAGTCTATGTTGCTCGAGTCATTCATCTATCTCATTCTCTTGATCAAAGGAAGTCTAAGCATGTGTCGACCATTCCTCAGAACTATTGACTTTGCATGTTGTCCATTCCATTACAATTGGACCTTATAATCACATGAAACTATTGTCCTACCTTGCACCCTAGGCCTACTTTCATCATTCGCAGGTGACCTTGAACCCAACAGATGACATCTCTCCATTGGAAGCTAACTGGGGAGTTTCCCTTGTGTTCGATGGGAATAAATTTATTCACACATTGGGATTTGTGCAGTGTCTTGGATTCCATTAGACTCTATTGGAGGTTTCCTCATCTTTTTCGACATTTTTCATTATTGGTTGCTAGTCATAGGGTCTCTTTCATGTACTATTTTCATCTGGTGCACGTAAGATATGCACATGGTCATTGGTTCATGAACATCCTATTCATCCAGGCTCTTCTTAATCATCAATATATTTTGTTGTACATCGCGTTGGATGATGAGAGATGCCTTAATTCTCTTCTTTCAGCAGGTCTCCTTCCATCAACTTCAACTCATCTATTCTGGAATGGAGATCTAAAGTCATAAGGGTACCTAGAGGCTTGTAGTCATTAGTGGAAGGTTCTCCCACCATCGACAATTGGGAATACATTAATGGATCCTGACTGATGGATTCTTCAAGTGTTCGACCTCAACACTCTTATTCACACTTATTGAATGTACTCGATTCCTTGAAAACTAATTTCATTATCGGTGGGTTGTATCACATTTTTTAATGGTGTACTTCAATGAGTGGTAATCAAACGAAGTCTCAATGTGTTCGACTTTAGCTCCTTTATTCACATGATGTAGACTTGCACCTTCGACGGATAGTGTAGAATACCTCCAGTTCACAGTAGTAGGATCATATATATCCTACTATATTTCATCGGACCAATACCTATATGCATTCAGTTATCATGGAATATCATATTGTACTCCATTGTATAAATATATCTTCAGTTGATTTTAAGACTAGACTCCACTGTTTCTTGTTCATCACTATGAAAACCTATGGAATATGACTAATTTTCATTTCCTATTCATGGACATGAACAACTATTTGTTATATATCCACATGGATTTGCAGTATAATGCGGATTTGCAGTCATGTGTATAGAGGCAATATGAATTATAATATTCTCATAAGTAACTAGTTTTTCCAGCCGGGTCCTCATTACTCCACTTCTGGGAACTATAATGTATTTAGGCCATCCTGATTGCTCCTATGACCTCAAACATTAGGGGGCATCTGTTATAGAAATTTTTCCACACTCCATGCATATTACTTTGATGTCCTTCCATTTCCCTCTACAGACTCAAGTTCCCCTTTTTTCTCATTCCAGAGTAAAAAATTCAAAGTTTTGCACATGTATGTGGGCCACAGTTAGACAACTTGTGTATACGCATGTTTCTCCATTACAACCCGTGTACATCGGGTTTTGTGCTAAAAAATTAAAAAATATGTCGGTTTTCCATGCCATGTCATGGGATACATGATCCTTGAACTTCCATATACTGGAAAATCTCCCACTAGACCCTTAAATTCCATTTGGAGGCTCTAAATTGAGCCATATACAAGTCTTGAAGACATTCATAATTGAGAGAAAAGACACTCTGGAGAAATATCACTTCATATTGAGTCTGCATCCCTTTGTCCTTGAAATTTTGAACTTGTTGTGTTCAACCCCCAAGATTTTCCTATGTTGAGAAGGAGAAACTCAATTACTCCTACTACTTGTGAGCTTGCCTTTGTGGAGGATTGAAGTGGTGAAGGCCCAACTGAAGGGGATTAGTTTCTCGGTTTCAATATGTTCCATTAAAAATTTTTGTCACCAATGTACTTATGTTGATTACATTAATAGAAATACTCTTTTCTCATTCAATTACATGTAGAAAATATTTGTATCGCTTTCCATGGGCGTATTTATTATACATGTTAATGGATTATGCTATTTTATATGCTAATTTTCTATGCAATATGATTGTGTATATTGGATGTTAAGGACAAGTTGCAGGCATCAAGATTTCGAGCGTGAGCTCAACCATGTTCTTCTTCGGACGTCCAGAAGAGGTAGGATTTAAACCTTCTCTTGCTAGCATTTCTATTTATCTAGCATACTTGAGTTTAGAGTTGATTTATGGGTGTCGTTCTGTCTATTATGGTTACCCCTTTCCATATATATTTTCCCCATAATAGTATGCCTGATGACTCCGTCAGGAGGTATCCCTGGTGGAAACACCCCACAACTCCATTGTACACTACCGCATGCCAATGAATATCCCTACATACTATTTCCTATCATTGAGTTGTCTTATACCATCCTATATCCTATAGGCGTTATTGTATCCATCACTCTACCAATGTCACCTGAACATGTATCCTAGAGCATTCCCATGTCTGTCATGTACCTATCCACCCAATCCATGGATGCATATACTTCCTTGTGGCCTTGTCTGCAAGAAATGTGCTCAACTATATTCTCCGTAGCTAAGGCTTGAGCCTTTAGTGGACTCTCCAACAGAAGAAAATCATGATCCTCACAATGCAAAATGAGCGCATGGTCAAATCCCTTTGTGTCAAACCTCTTCTCAATCCCCTACAACTCTGAACACTCATTATGCATAATCATCACAAGTGCATCCTCCCTCGAATCATGAGTTCCACTTGTTCCCTCATGTGTCATGGTCATCCACGATGATGGAATCTCTGTTGATGTTAATGAAGAGCGCAAAAAAATCAATTGTTGACAAATCTCCTCAAAATCCCTTTCCTTGTATTCAACGAACTTAAGAGAAAGATCCCTATCCATTAAAAACTACAAGTAATTGGATTTCATCCTTTCTAGTGCTTCTTTGATGATGCAAAATTGGGTACTAGTGATTCCATTTGCAAATCCCCTTTGCCTCTCCTCCAAATGGGTTTTTTACATAAGGTATTCAATAAAATCATGAGCATTATCTTCCCTTGTCAATACTTGTACAACCTTATCCTCCTTGACCAATAATCAATCGTCCAAATCTTGAAATGTTAAGGATCTTTGTTCAATTTGACCATCATGTCGAGGTACAGTCACGTTCTCATCATCATCGACATCATAAATGAGATATGGTGTGGAATCATCATCATGCGTAGGCATTATCATGCTTGAAATACCTTCATCATAAGCATCATACATAGTGAAATATGTTGGATCCTCAACATTAGTTTATTGGAACATATAGTCATCATAAGATGTTGCATCTTCATCTTCTATTGATTCATTAGAGGTATACCCATCCAACACACTAGTGTCATCGGCTTCATTGGTTATCTCTAATGATGTATCATAGGTTGTTTTTTGGTCCTCCTTTATGCACACATCCTCCTCATGGTTATATGCATTCTCCTCCACCTTCTCATCTCCCATCAATTTCTTCCATGTTCCTTTGAAGTAATCCTTGTCCAAATCCTTGGGCCAACTTCTGTGCTTGAGGGTGTAATATATTTTAAAGGGTAAATATGCACAAATATCCTCACCCAATGTTAGATACTCTTATATGTCAAGCATGCATTTATTTGTTGTTAGCTCCATCAAAATTTAAACCACACATTCCATATTTACCTTCTTAAGCAATTGCAACATGGCTGTTAGAAGGTTGTAGTAATTTGGTAGTTTCTGTCTTGGGGTTTCTTCAAACACTTAATATAAAACCCTTTTCTGCCACTATAGTTATTTCCGTTGTAAGTGTTCTGTCAAACACTTTACATATGATCCGAGTGCACAAATAATAAAAGAGAAAATATGGGAATTATTTATTATAAACAGAGTCAGGAAATACAATAAAGATGACTAATGGTTGTTGTAGTAGCTACAATATACTAGAAAACAAACCATACACAGATAAAAACCTGAAAATATATGCTTGTCTCCTCAAGTATTTCTACCATTTCTCAAAGATGCACCCAACTACCTACTATCCTCTTCTAGACCCACGATTCTGCATATAAGGAACTCGAACTCTCCTAAATGTACCCATATGAGTTTTATAAAACCCTCATGACCCTCCTACACTTCGTGACTCCAGAAAGGGGTGTCTTGACCCTCTTTATAACCCATGACTCAATAGAATGGGTCCTCATCCCTCTCAAAACCCCATGGAAAAAATCAAAGGGGCCCATGGCCCCTTTCTATCACTCATTTCTTGCTCAGATGGTGCTTGGCGTACTCCAAGATTTTCATGGATCCTATTTATCACCCATTTCCTACTCAAATGATACTCAACCTGCTCCATAATTCTCATGGTTTTGTTGATGAGTGGATTGGCCTCTTAATAAATCTCATCGACCTCTATTGTTCCCCGTTGTCTGCAGAAAGAGGACTCAGGTATTCACAATACCTTCGTAGACTTGCCAAAGCCCTCTCGATTTCTCCTGTAGCTCGACACTCTTCCTCATCCTCTGTGAACTACCAAACCCCTCTCGGCCTCGCCTATAGCTTTTGTTCTACAAAAAATAAGGGTTTATCCCCTTGAAACACCCTCGCGATGCCTCTTGGTCCCGCGACCCTATCAAACAACCTGCGACCTCCTCAAGAGGGTCTTGTCCCTCCTTTGATCTCATGCGATTCCTATAAGGGACTCAAAGTCCTACAATATAAGGGGAACAACCCTCCTCATAAACCCCTCACTTTAAAATCAGACGCCATTGACAAATAAACTCGGACCCATAAGCAATTTTTATTTTTTGCTAGTCAGGAAATCACCCCTTTTTCACAATTTTGGCCTCTACTCTATGAAATTCGGTCTCTGCTAGATGGTATTCACACATATAAATCATATCTCTCTCTTTATGGTTTCTCTATCCTAATAATATACTCAGAATGCATACAAGGAGTTGCCATTCATAAATGGATTTAGCCTCTACAAGGATGATGCTGCCCGCCTTCAAGAAAACCGTCAGGCTGGAAAGATCACCAACTATGATACCACTGTAATATCCCATGCTATGCTAGGCTAGGATATTAGTGATTTCTTCAAAAAACATTCATTTCTAGTATTTTTTATGGCCTAATTTGGTTGACAACAGATTACACAATTCTACCAATAAATATTTTGTCAAACATATTGCATGCAATTCAAATACTCATAATACAGAGAAAACACATGGGTATTTTATTATGAATGGAACCTAAAGTAAAATGTGTAATGTATGCTATGGAAGCTGCAGTACAACACTGGAAACACACAATATCAAACCAAAACCTGGAAGATTCCACAGTCACCACCAGAAAATCCCACAAATCTGCACCTCTAAACTGATATCAAACCAAAAATAAAGATCAGTTGAATATCCTAGATGGATCCTCCTCCTTGTCTATCTAGGGTGGATATTTCACCACCGAAACTAAACTACAATGGAAGGGTTTTTCCAAGCCCTAACGAAAACCTTGGCTCCAATAGCACTCCAAAGATATCAATCCAAAACATAATCCAAAGTGAAGCACTACCCCTTATTTTATCCTTCTTGCATGCCTTCTAGAATTTTCCCCTTTTTGAATAAATCAAATTAGACCCTTATTCTTCTTTTACTTTCACTTTAAGATCAAAAGTCACTTTAATAATGTTTAAAAAAATATTAATCTAAATTCACTTTATTTCCTTAATGTCACTTTAAAAACATGACGTCTCCTGACTAAGTGACATTAGATAATCCCTTTTGACTCCCTTTTTATTCACTGACAAGCCACATAAGTCATTTCCACTATAGAATAATAGAACCCAAAAATGGTGACAGGACATGTGTGGCATAGCTCCTTTCATGTTCTTTCAATTTCCTTGACAACATACCACATGTTTATTTTGGGTAAGTAATCCACCAATCCATTCCTTGCATGCCTCAATGCACACTATGAAATCCTCCTCCGGGTCAACAATATTCAATATTGATTCACTTGTTAATAAGTCCTTCAAAGTTGAAATATTTCCTCACATTTAAAGTTCCATTTAAACTGTATCCCCTTCTTTTGCAAATAAGTGATGGGTTGTGCAATTTTTTTAAATCAACCAATAAACTTCCCATTATTACTTGCAAGTCCCATGAATGATATGACCTCTATAACATTCTTTGGTCTAGGACATCCTCTGATTGCCTCAATATTTGTGGATCCACTGCTACGCCTTCCTATGAAATGATATGCCCTAAGTACTGGATATGATTTTGGTAAAAATAACATTTCCTCAACTTGTCATACAACCGATGCTACCTTAACACCTATAACACTATCCTTAAGTGTTTCCCATGTTATTCTTTTGAATTAGAATAGATAAGTATGTCATCCAAGAAGACAATGACAAACTTATCCAAGTAACGTATGAAAATTCCATTCATCAAACACACAAAGGTAGTTGGTGCATTTATCAATCCGAATGGCACCATTACAAATTCATAATACCCATATCTAGTTCTAATAATTGTCTTACTAATGTATCCATATTTCATCCTCACCTAATGGTACCCTGACCTCAAGTCTATCTTGGAAAATACCTTTGATCCTCTTAGTTGGTCGAATAAATCGTGAATTATAGGAAGAGAGTAATTGTTCTTTATTGTATCTTTATTCCACTACTTCAAATCAATGCATGGCCTTAAGGTTCCATACTTCTTCTTTACAAATAGTATAGGTGCTCCCCAAAGTCAAACACTTGGGTGTATGTACCCTTTCTTTATCAATTCTTCCAACTACATTTGCAATTTTTTCAATTATGGTGTATTCATTCTTTAAGGACTTTTGGATGTTGGGGTAGCTCCGGGAATTAAGGAAATAGAGAAATATGTGTCTCTCTTGGGTGGTAAACATGGTATCTCCCTAAATACATATTCATACTCTTGTAGCACCAAAACATCTTCAAGAATTGTAATGTTTATCTTAGTTAGCTCTTCCACATCGAATAAAAACAATTTTCATCGTTTTTTGAAGCACCTCTTCAACTGTAAGGCTGAAATTTCCCTTATATAAATGGGGCTATGGATTCCCTGTACTAATATTTGTTTTCCTTCTTCATTAAGACATGTAAATGTCTAGTTATGACATTCTAACATAGAATGATGTTGTTACAACCAATCCATTCCAATTAAGATATCATATGATCCAAATGGTATGATATTCATATATGCAACTGTGTTTATTCCATTAAAGTCTATGGGACAACTGCAAGCAATCTCATTAATTCTTCTTTTGGTCCCAATGGAAAGTTGTACCATTCATGTTTTTTCAAGATTATTCTTATTCAAATGATATTTTTCTACTGTATTAGGATCAATGTAACTATTAATTTATCCCAAGTCAATTAAAATAGGAACATGTTGATTGATAATCTTACCTTCCACTTCAATCATGTGAAACTAATGTTCTATCTGTTAATTTTCTAGGGCTTCATATATCTTTGGAAAATTCTACCCACATCCTCTACTATAGGCCAGTATTCTTGAATATTGTCTACTTGATATAGATTTTATTGATAATTAAATGAGATACAAAAGAAATTGTATCAAAGAAAATATAAATATAGTGAAACCCAAATTCTATTAACGAATAAAATAACAAAATACTGTAGAACACAAACTAGTTAGAATGGTGGTAGCTAATCTCTTATGAGAAAGATATGCCAGCTACACTCATTCATAGAAAGATGATATGATGGGCCACACAAATGGCCTTTTAACACAAATAAAGAACCCTAAAGGCCCAAAACTCTAACCCTAGGAGGTGAAGAACCAAAATTTTTGCGGGCCCCAAGGTGGTTAGTTGACGCGTCAACTTCCCAGGGGCACAAATTTTGTATACAATCTATGTTTGGAGAATTTAGTAGCTTGTTGGAAAGATCTAATTGAGAAGTACAATTATTAGCAGGACTTGGTATGCCATTGAAACCAACCCCCCCAAATGGACAAAAAACATTGTTTAGGGCCTCAAAATGGGCCCGAAAGTTTAAGACTTGAAAATCATAAAAAAAAATTGGCCAAGATGGAAAACTGTGATGAGTCAGTGGAAGAGGTGGGTGGCCAAAGAAACCCACATATATCAATACAGTCCTTAGTCCATCCACTCTATGAGGGAAGTTTAGGTACCTGAGATATCTCTTATAGCCCCAACACTTTATTGGTTGTCTTTATTTTTTCCCAAAATATTCTGCCATCTTGGACTCACTTTGAGCTAGCTAACCTTGTTGATATGAATTAGAGCTATTCCTGGAGAATAAGAATTAGAGTTATTCCTTGTCTCTTCTTCTCTCTTTCTTTTCATTCTCTTCTTTATTTTACTTTCTCTTCTCTTCTCGATGATGTTGGCACTACAATTTTGGAAACCGTGCATACCATGAGTTTTGTACTACGTGCCAATAACCAACATGAGCCACAAGCATTTACTACACACAAAAATTCAATGCACACCACAAGTTTTTTATTGCGCAAAAATTATTCATCATGTGCCACAATTTTTGTACTGTGCATCAATATTCAATGTGTTAACTAATTTTGTACCATGCACCAATATTCAACACATGCCAACTAGTTTTGTACCGTCCACCAAAATTGTGAGCATGCCAAGTTTTGTACCGTGCATCAATGTTTAGTAAACGCCAACTAGTTTTGTACTGAGCACCAATTTTGAGCATGCACCGAGTTTTGTACTACGTATCAATATTCAATGAACACTAACTAGTTTTGTACCATGCACCAATATCGAGCGCACACCAATTTTTTTCTTCATCAATGTTTCATCACCATAAATTCTTTTCTTTACCGACACACAATGTATCAACCAATTCTTTTTTTTATTTCTTAGTTGATTTTTCCATATTTTGAGCTCGTGAACTCATGCATTTGGGACTATCGTGAACCCACGAACTCAAATTATTGGGCCGAATCAGCCCCTTATCAGCTGCATTTGACCACTTAACTTCCTGAATAAATCTATGTGCCAAAAATTCCAACACAAAATTGAATTTCGAAGGGTTTTGACCTTGATTTCTCAAGCCGTGTGAAATCAAATTTCACCCAAATTCCACACAGATTGCAACCTAGTTGTTCTATAGTAGACCCTATAGGCCCAATGTTGCAACCTAATCTATAATACCAGTCTCATTCATGCAGGTTAATGGTGAACTAAATAAATAACCATAGAGTGAACATAGTCTATGCAGTGAACATGTAGTATGCTCAAATGATAGAAGAAATGATGAATTCCCAAATTTACCTAAGGACTTAGTATGAATGTGTTGAACTCACCACTTGACACCCAAATAACTCCACCTGATTCTTTGACACAACTTTCCATGAATATTTTTCCTTTAGTGTACTTTAAGGTAAGTGGATAGTAAAATAATATAATTTAGAACTTATCCACTTTGGTCCCCCTTAAGCTCCTCTCACATATAAATATTAATAAAATAATATAACCTTTAGACTTTGGTCAACCAACAGAGCTAATTCAATTCCATATCGTGGAGTCATAGCCCACCAATGTTTCATCACTCTCATACTATAACGAGAAATGTGTTTTTATTATTAAATTTGATATAAAATATACATAAATTATCCCTGGGCCATATTATCCATCTCACTAACCTATACCAACCTATATGTACAATTACAATTCACCATTACAATTCTTGAGGATTAAAAATGGGGTGTTACATTGTGAGAACCTAAATCGAGTTAGATTTTGTATAGGTAGAGAAGGTCTTTCTACTGCCCCGATCCTATGTTTAAAAAAGAGTGGTTCGTACTCTTAATATTTATTATTATTGTAGTTGGACAACCAACATTTCTGGCCATGTTGAGAAATAGAAAAGCATACCCTTGATATTTCCCATATACTATTTAATAGTATAGAAAAAATGAACATCGTGCACTAATATTAAGAATTTCTTATTATATCTTAGCCTCAAGATGTGGCTGGATTCTTAACATAAGATTAACCATGGCTGCAAAATTATTAAAATATGCTATTAGATAAGGAGGATAGGTAGGATTATGTGTACTATTTGTATTTTCTATAATTTCTTACTACAAAGGTGTCCTCTTAAGATGTTGTTTGGAAAGTGAACTAGGACTTTAGACCTATCCTGACATAGGCAAGGTTTCCTTTGGCACCAAAGGCCGAATAATAGTTTTAATAAGATTTCTTTATCCTAAAATGAGAAATGTAGCCTTTAGATTATTCTCAAAATAAGTTGAGAAGGGATACAAGGCTGGAGTTTTCATGAAAGAGATCTCCGTTAAGAAGAAGCACTTAAAACTCATGCAACAAAACATTCAAAATGCAAGAGACAAAGAGAAGTTTCAAGTCATGGATTCTACCTTCTTTTCTTCCAAATGTGGCGCTTTCCATGGCACACTGGATGTTGCCTTCAACCATGAAATCAATACCAAAAGAAATTTTGTTTATGTGTGTTTGGATACAAGTTTTCTCTTTCCATATGAGCTGAACATAAGACATGGTCTCTGTCCATATGAGAAAAATAGAAGACACCATCACCATCCATATGGGAGGCAAGACACATGAATCATCATATCTATTGTCGATATCGTCTTAAGCTGAATTAATCTTCTACCATCTATGAGAAAATATTAATGTTCACATACATTCACATGTGATAATATATATATCTTTAAAATGCATTTAAGTTTAAGCCATAAACATTTTCAATGTCACCAAGTTGACGATTCATACCTCAAAATCCTCAATTTGGAATGTGTCCATATTAAACTTGCATGTGTTATATTATATAACACATACTAATACTAATATAACACATACTACGTGTTATATTATATAACACATACTATGCGTTATATTATATAACACATACTATGCGTTATATAATATAACACATACTATGCGTTATATAATATAATACATAGTATGTGTTATATAATTTAACACATACTATGTGTTACATAATATAACACATACTATGCGTTATATAATAACATAGTATGTGTTATATTTCATGTGTGTTTTGAAGTTCAACATAGGACAACATGAGTACGTTTTCTCAACATAACTATAGGAAGTTCATACTTTTTTATTTGAAGCACGTGTAAATTAAAAATAAAATCACAACCATTATGATTTTATATTGTAAGGTGTTTAAAAACTTAAATATTTTAATCTGACTTTTTAATTAATATATCTTAAGCTCCTCTACTGCTTCCCTAGTCTCCTAATTCCCTATTTCCTTGTAAGTTGGTCAATCATTATATGGTCTTCTCATCTATTAGATCAAATCGTATAAAAAGGAAAGGCTTAGGCTTGGATGCTCTCTTGCTTGGATGACTTGGATGTTCTCTTGGATGTTCTCTTGCTTCGATGACTTAGCTTCTCTATTGTTCAACTGCTCTCATGTTGTGAAGCAATAGAGCCTGCATATTCACAATTAAAGGCATAATATTTAACATTGCAGGTTAATTAACAAAAACACAAGAATGGTAATGTAAATAGGTACATTACAACTGCATATATTTGTACAATGACAATGAGAAGTTAAAATATCAAATACTTGATCTTGTAAATTAGACTCAAGTAAATCCATTGAGCAACAAGGTGGAGAGAAACCTTTTAGGGTGAGAATTCTAAATAAATCCAAACTTCAACATGGAAATACCCAAAACATTTATGAGAATTTGTTGGCACAGGGGCAGACCTAGGGTTCAACGCTTCAACATCACACCAACAAAACCCTAACTATCGGCCCTTTTGGCAACACCTGCGAAGCAGATGAAGTCTCACCCGAGGTAGAGGCAGGCGTGGTTGTAGGACTCCAGTGTCTGCAACCTTAGCTGGGACACGGATCTGTGATTACAATACTCTAACAAATCACTTAGCAGTTGTTATTCATTAGTATGTCACCTTTGTCTGCAACGCAGATAAACCCTAATTAGAGCGCAATGCAGTATTCAACAAGATTAAACACATTCAAAAACTAAGCAAATCAACATAGATCAGATCTATCATCCTATTCACATCATTAGGCACTAAGATATCATATTCATCTAAGCACATCATTGTACTAAGCATTAATCATATGAACAACCATAATGCATAAAGCAACCATAACACAGGATATATGTGGTTCACCCCCATCCTGGGGTTACGTCCACCAAATATTCTCTTCTTTATTATCTTCATGTCAAGCTTCTTCAGGCACATAGCATCAAAATCCTTCTCCACAGAGGACAGGAGATTTGCATGCACCTCACCAAATCCTCCTTCCCCGAGCTAGGTTACAAAACAAAGACCTTACATAGTCTCTTACAATTACTTGGAATTAGCCTTGAAAGTCTCACACAGTATGCATAAAGAAATTACAACTATCACTTGCATTTAGCACGTTGGCCTTCACTAGCCCTTAGCACCTAGCATCACACACAAACCTTACTTATATCACCTATATTTCTATTTATACATTACAAAAGGGACTAAACATGGGTAAACCCATGGGCCGACATCCCATATGCGTTACATAAGCCCAAAACCCAAAAATTCCCTAAAAAAGGGGCCAAGATCCCGTGATATCCACTTCGACTTGCGCTTCGCCTTCAATAGCCTGTCGAAGTCCCAAAAAAGGTCAAAGTTGACCAAGGATCTCCAAAACTTGGTAAAGGGCCAACAGGCCCCCAACACTCACTTGTGACTTGTCCCGAGTCACTTTACTTTGGTTAATTATACCTCAAAAGCCTCGATCTTGGCTCGAGCTGCTTCGACCTATTGTTGTGACAAGGCTTCCTGCTCAGCGAACTCCTAAACAACTGCCTCATTCACAGGTCCTTCCAATCGTTTCTCAACTATAGTGACTACTTGTTCGAGTTCTTCTCATCATCCTCCAATCTCTTCGAACAGTTGTCAGGCTACGTCCTGGGTTGGCTGGAGCCTCTGAGTCACTTCCATGAATTTTATTTGTATGGTATGGACTTGCTGTTAAACAATGCGTTATTCCTAGGATCGTTTCATTCTCTCAACTCCTGAAAATAGATTCAACTGTGCCTAAACTATTGTTGCTTGTTTCTTGGCCTCCTGGAGTTGTGACTCCAGTGTCTTTAGTTCGGGATCCTCAGTGAGTCGCTCATAAGTCTATGTGTTGTGATCACTTAGTTGTTTACATTCCATGGCGAAGGCCTTTATTCTCTCAACTGCGCTCCGAGAAGTTGCTTCTCTTTGATCCCGCACATCCTGCGAAGTGATTGGAACTATTTGTAGCTCTATATATGTTATTCTCTGTTGAAGCTGTTGAGTGGCTTCAACAAGCCTTTCCACTTGATGCTCTATTGGGTCTTCCTCCTTTTTCTCTAAGCCCGTCACAGAGAGAAGTGATATGTTGACTGCTTCTTTGATTCCAATATGCTCTACGAGCAATTGTTCTTTCTCTTGTTGGATCTGCGCTTTCTCATGTTTGAACTTCGTTTGGAGGGCATCCTTCTCCTACTGTGCAACCTTGCATAGCTATATCACCTCCTCTTGTGTTTTCTTCAGAGCCGTTGTGGCCTGGCATTTCTCTTCCTGCACGTGACGAAGTTGAGCTTCAGTGGCGTCAGCTATTCTACGGAGTTGGGCAGGCTCATCTCCCAACTCTATTTCATCTGATGGTGGGGGTGTAGTGGATGTTGTGTGGCTAGATTGAAGGTCTTGCTAGACACCCCTTAGATTTGTCTCAATTATATCATACATAGCCTCTTGTTTTGCTTCGGTTCTCTGCAAAATATATTCTAAGGCGTCTGACACTGCTGTGATAATGAAGTCAAAGTCATCCACCGTGAGCACAGTCTATAGCTTCAGGTTACTAGCTTTGGATTTCTTCCACAATGTAGGTTTCATGGGGGAAACCTTTCTTCTTTTCAGTGGATCTACATCATCAGAGGGATTCTATGGCGATGTTACTATGCCTTGCTTATTCTTATCTTCTTCCCTTTCTTTCTCTTCTTTTTCCACTTCATCACCACCCCCTCCACTAGGTGAGTCTGAAGCAATTTCTTCTGAGACGTTGTCCAACTGCTGTACCTCTTATTTATTTTTCTTCCTGCTACTGTTGTGTGCATCATACTCTTCGTGGGTAATCATCGGGTTTCCAATGAGTTCTAGGTCAGATAGTTTTGCCTGGTTGATTGGTATAAGGTACTCTACATGCCATTCCTTAGTGATCTCCTCCAAATATTCCTCGGTGATATTAATAGACCGTTTCAGCTGCAGGTAGTAGGTATGGAATACTACATTCAACTGCCACATTTTCCCATATTTCTCGAATACCAGAGTGTGGTAAATTCATAGCAAGCGGCTCGAACGACTCAATGTCAGGGAAGGTCGCATATTCTGGCATCTCCCAAGCTGTAAATGTGACAAGGATCAAGATCCAACTAAATTGGAACTCATGGCCATGATCCTGAGCTTCATGACAATCCACTTCTATCTTGTTGACTAAGTAACTAGCCCAGTTCATCTGTAATCCCTCCACGCACTTTCTCGCGAGGTCAATGACAAACCCCATGACCTGCGTGGGTCTGTTCATCCTTACTAGCTTACCAACGATCAACTTGTAAGCAAGGTGCACTGTGCCATTTTGAATGGAGGATACCTTTTAGCCTCACGTTCCCTTCTCTACATCGCCTAAAGTATCTTTAATCCTCTGTGCCAGGGCGCGATCTACAACCTTCCCTGGGTAAAAGTCCCGTGGGTCGGGTCCCTGCATACTTAGGTCGGTGATCCTATGGATCAACGCCAGATTGACTGTGATGCATCTATATAGCCATAAGTAACCACTGTGGAAGCATGGAAACAAGATTTTAATGCACACGTTAAGATCCTGGTGCCTTCCAAAATGTGGGATTTTCATTACGTTTAGGATAGTGGACTATGCGATGTTCATGGTCCATGGTTGGGGAATGATTTTTGATTTCTTTCCCTTCATCTTGGTCAAGTACTTGTGAGGCGAGAGCATGCCATAGGTCTTGCAGTCTCCTAGATTATAATCACTGGTCTTCAGAGTTGGAATTCTTTCCAATTGTGGTCTGACTGCGCGTATCCCCTTCGAGAGGTACGTCGTGATAACTGTGTAGTTAAAATCCCTCGGGACACTATCACGACTCACAACACCGGCCAGAGGTGGGATGTAGTCGGGCAGGATGGATGGGATTAACTTCATGTTTTCTAATTCATCTCTATGCTTAGTCCTTTTCTCTTCTGCATCTCGGGATGGTCCGGATACGGGAGCAGTCGAAGGGGAGGCTTGCACTCCTCTCGTCGATGAGGCTTGAAATCCTGTGGACATCACTCTCTCTACCATTAGATCGATTTAAATTTCCTCTACTGAATTTTCCATAGCACTGATCTCGTCTAACATGCACACTTGAGATCGGATATCTCATGCTGATGAACAATTTCTCAATGAAATAAAATGGATGTAGAGGTCTTAATAAGCACAACACAATAACAATGAGTTCTCTAGTTGGCTCGGATACAATTTGCGAAAGTGTGCTTGACGCAATAGTTGACAGGATAAGTAAACAATGATGTAATGGATCCTTCCAATAGATAAGACGCCTTCATCAATGCAGTTACATCCATTACGACATGGTCCCAATGGTTTGATGGTGAGATTTCTGATCATAATTGTTGTTCTAACCGTTCAGGAACGTCAATATAATGATTATAATTCCTCCATTGGTCATATCTCTATGCCATGGTGAAGTGCCAATCTGAGTTGCTCTGATATTTCAGTGAAGTTTGAATTTCAGAGACCTTCCTTCTGTGAAGTCTTCTCTAGAACTTCCTGTAATTTCTCCAACTGTTCTTTCTTCTTGCTGAGATTTCTAGCCTTCTTCCTTGTGATCTACGTTACTGGATTCATCTTCCCATTCTAATTCTTATCTCCTCTTGGCATAGTAACTTCACACTATTGATGGTATTTCATAAGGTTTAAGGGTAATACTTCTTCACTGTCTGGGGTAAGTTCTCTATTTTCTCGCGTTATTTCAAATTCGACACCCAAATCTCTGGTCTTCGACCTATTCTCCTGTTTTTCTATCAAGCACACTATTCTCCTAGTCATGGAATCTTTTAATGCTTGCTTTTTTTGTTCTAGGGATTCTTCTTTTTTTCTCTGGATCTGATCTTTCTCAATACAGGTTCTTCCTAGCAATAAAGCAAATGGGGTGTTGTTCTCAACAATTTTAATAACCTCGAATTCTTCCTCCGTCGAAGTTCCATGAGCATTCATAGATATCCGGGTAAATCTTCCACATAGGGTTATCAACTTTCCTCTAAATAATCCTATTTCTCCCAATGAAGGAATCATAGCAGGCTTTCCTAGAATTTCCCAAGTTCTTTCTGTCATAATATTCACCTGTGTCTCCTCATCCAGAACACAGTCTATGTCAAAGTCTCCTATTCTTGCTTCTATGCATTCTTTCTCTTTAAAGATCTCTGATGAGTTGGTATCTTTGTAGTCATTCAAGGTTTCTTTTATTTCTGACAATACAGTCTCTGATCCTTTTCAGGGCTCTTCCATAGTCTTAATTTTTAGTCTTTCTCATGTTTATCTTGTTCCATATTCATTCTTTCAAGTTTAGCAATCATTCTAGGGAAATACAGAACTTCATGGTCCATAGCTTTACATAAAGACAACTAGGTTGTCTACCAGGACATGGCTTAGCAATATGCCTTAGTATTCTGCAAATATAACAAAGTGTTAATCCTCTCTTTGTCTTAAATGATCCCCAACCTTTCTTGTATTGCGCACTAGGATCATCGGAACTAACCTGCAAAAAATTCTTCCTAGGATCCTGCATCCATTTGTTAGTCCAAACATTCTTTCTATGCATAGGAATAACATATCTTGCATTATTTCTATTAGATCTCTTCATATCAAATATTCTTTCTTCTAACTGTGCCCTAGTTTTCAGACTAGGAATTTTTTTATCAAACATACCTAGATCCATATTTTCGAAACAAAAATTTCCACTTATCTTACCTCTATCAAAGCACAAGGATTTCAGATCTTACCTCTTTTCTTCAGATCTGCCTCCTTTCTTAGCACATAACTCTGTAAATCAAGTAGAATACTGTGCACTAAAGAAACAGATCTATGCACAGAGATTTCTTTCTTTTCCCCAGTTCCCAACAATCAAAGCTTCAGGTCCTGGAAACAGAACCATTTTTTGGCACATGGGCAAACCCAATGTTCAACGCTTCAACAACGCACCAACAAAACCCTAACTACCAGCCCTTTCGGCAACACCTGCGAAGCAGATGAAGTCTCACTCATGGTAGAGGCAGGGGTGGTTGCAAGACTATAGTGTTTGCAACCTTAGATAGGACACATATATGTGATTACAATACTCTAACAAAGCACTTAGTAGTTTTTATTCATCAATACTTCCCCTTTGTCTACAACACAGATATACCCTAATTATAGTGCAATGCATTATTCAACAAGATTCAACACATTTAAGCACTAAGAACATCAACATAGATCGGATCTAGCATCCTATTCACATCATTAGGCACTAAGCTATCATATTCATCTAAGCATACATCATTATACTAAGCATTAATCATATGAACAACCATAATGCACAAAAAAACCATAACACAGGATATACGTGGTTCACCCCTAGCCTGGGGCTACGTCCACCAACTCTTCTCTTCTTTATTATCTTTGTGTCAATCTTCTTCAGACACATAGCATCAAAATCCTACTCCGCAGAGGACAGGAGATCTGCATGCACCTCGCCAGATCGTCCTTCCCTGAGCTAGGTTACAACACAAAGCCCTTACATAGTCTCTTACAGTTACTTGCACATAGCCTTGCAAGTCTCACACAGTATGCACAAAGCAATTACAACTATCACTTGCACTTAGCACGTTGGCCTTCACTAGCCCTTAGCACCTAGCATCACACACACACCTTACTTACATCACCTAGATTTCTATTTATACATTACAAAAGGGCCTAAACATGGGTAAACCCATGGGCCGACATCCCATACCCGTTACATAAGCCCAAAACCCAAAAATGCCCTAAAAAGGGGGCCGAGATCCCGCGATATCCACTTTGACTTGCGCTCCGCCTTCGACAACCAACATAATCCAAAACTTGGTCAAGGGCCAACAAAATTAGAGAAGTTTAATCAAATGATAATTTATTGATTCTAATTTCATGCTAAGTTGAACCATGAATTAAGGATCCAAGATAAATTAGCCAGTAATAAGTTTTCCAAAAGGAAAAAATTAAAATAAATAAAAGAGTTATGGTGTTGTATCTAAAGGTTTTTTAAGATTTATTATCTAATTTAGTTCATAAATCCAAATCTTACAGTATGACATCAAAACCAAAATAATAAGCAAATACTTGTTCATTTTCTTATCTATTCTATTAATGATTTTCGTTTTTTTTTTAAAATCTATGAGCCATATAATAAAAAGAATACTATTTTATGTTATGGTATTTTTCCATAAATGTATTATATGGTATTCAAGTCACTTGATATCTTTATGACTTTGTCACTTGATAACCTGTCCATAAATGTTTTTAATGGCTCACACAACTTACATGTTTTGAATCACTAACCAAGACTTGTATTGCCACTCTTCAATATTCAATATTGTGCTTTGTCTATGGCATAAGAAAAATCATCATATTATAGGTTGCAAAGATTCCATAAAGATGATCTAATAAGGTTTTCTTCTGTTATTTTGAATAATTTTCACAAGAAGTATAGAAATAATCACCTAACCAAACATCCCTCGATCCAACAAGCCTCAAATCCCTTGCATCAATGCCCCTTTATGGTGGATTTTATTTCCACTTATATGAGGAGATAAGTATCAAATAAAGGAATCTAAAGGGAATATTTGAAGCATGGTAGAGGACTACACACATAGGAAAGTTGCATACTGAAGAAGGAAATGACATCTAAGGAAAATTCATACAATCAATGAGCAGGGGTAAAGACCAAAAAACCTCCATCAAATTAGGGTATGCATAGAAGATGGTATTCAAGAATATACAAGTCACAAGGAAAAGAGAAGAGAAGGCCTATAAAGTGCAAGCCACAAAATGTAATCTGTGAAGCATTGAACTAGATACCAAAATCATTTTTATGTTTGTAAGCACAAAGTGACAAACTATTAGTTGCAATAACACATGAATGGTGGACAATTGTAATTTTGAATATTTTTATTGAAAATAATCTTGATCCTTCGATTAAGGATAAAGACAAAATTATGTAAAGTAGGATGGTGAAGTAGGATAAGAAGGCTAGATGTAATGTTCCTGGAATCTTATCTCTGCCATATCACTACAAATTCAACCTTTGTACATAAGGTATTTTTAAAATTTATTTAACTTGGTTCATATTTCCATAACATAAACAACTCTGATACCATTAGTTATATAATTTCACATTCTCGTCCTTACCACAAGATGAGAATTATGCATAATCTTCTTTGATACCATAAATATGCACCCTAGTCAGCTTACCAGGTATAATTCCTTCAGCAAGGTATCCTTCATACCATAATTTTGTTCTATGATGATTGGATAATGCATACTACGATGATATGGAACATCTAACATAACAATAACATCAATATAAATAATCATAAACACATATAACCATAAA
>ML801146.1:448755-499967 GCA_009831015.1 Picea engelmannii | reverse complement strand
AAGGTGCTTGGGGCGAGGTTGTAGTGGTTGCAGTGTCCTTCTGTTCTTCTTTTGAACAGATTGAGAAGAAGCTAAATTTTGTAGTATTAGATACTACCTTGCGACACTTTTTAGGTGGAATAGTAGTCGGAAATACCTCTGGTATTATGTAGATATGACCCCCCAAAGTAACAATGACACTACAGGGTCGAGACTCATAAACAACATGGCACTTCCACATATATGGTTGGCCCAAGAGAACATCACAGACATCCAGTGGAGAAACATCACATAGTACCTCTTCCTTGAAGGGTTGGATGTCATATGACAATCGACATTGCTAGCTGACACAAAGATCTCTTTCCTTGGAGAAGCCACCCAATGTTGTATGGATGCAGGTGTGGTGTTGTTGACAATCCCAATTGTTTGAGGACCTCTGCTGAGATGAGGTTCTTCTGGCTTCTGCTATCAACAATAAAATGCAGTGGGGTCCCCTTTACCCAAATTTGTGAATGAAAAAGGCACTCCCCCCTCTTTGAGATATGTTGGTTCTTTTGGTTGAATTGTTGTGGTTGCAACAATAGTAGTGGGGTCTGCATCAATGATCTGTCCTTTACCAGTATTTTTAGAATCAAATTCTGAATCAGGGTTCGACTCCTTGTCTTTGATCTCGACCACCAATGACTATTTTGAGTGACATTCATCGGTGTTGTGCCAGGGGATTTTGTGGAAATCACACCATTTTCTGGTGTCCTTCTTTGTCTTCCCGTGACCCTTCTTTTCCTATGGCTTGGATTGGTTTTCGAGAGACTATTTGTTAGGGTTGTCTTTTTCATACTTTGGTTGTTGTGTATTTGCAGACTTGAACTCCCATTTGTTTTGGTGCTTAAATTTCTACTTGATTTTAATAGCATATCGATAGGCAACATCGAGTGATGAGATGTCTAGAAAATCCATTTCAGTTTGGATGTATCTGTGTAGAGCCCCATGGTATTTCAGAACCAAATGTCATTCAGAGTCTTTGATACTGCACTTGGTGCGCAAGGTATGGAAGGTATTGGTGAACTCTAGAACTACTTGGCCCCTCTCTTGTCATAGTGTGGTCCATCTCATGTACTGGTCCTCATAGTTCCCAACAGGGTAATACTGTTCCTTTACCGCATCCACAAAAAAATCCTAAGTGGGCTCGACCCCATATATTCCAGACTCTTCTTTGGAAATTTGATCCCAATAAGTTTCCCACCAATGTTTGACATGGGGGAGAGCTTTAAGGAGTGTGAAGGTGATATTTTATCTGTCGGAAAAATTGTGAACAGAGAAATAACCTTCTAGCAGGTTTAACCATTTATCTGGGGCATCCGCATCTATTTGACCTTCAAATATAGGAATATCAAAATTGACATGTACCTTAAAAGGTGAGGTGCCTCCAAAGTGGCCACTTAATGAAGATGCACCTGATGCTATCGGGAGGCGTTGAAGGATGTGGGAAAAATTCTCCATCATTTCATCCCTCTATCGCGTGAGAGCTTTCTCAAGCAACAGACTTATAGGATTGTCTGCTCCATCGTTTTTCTTTCCTTCTGCCATTGAGGGTTTCTTGGGTGTGCGAGAGAGATTCTCCTCAAGAGAGACAAGCTCAAGACCCAACTTTATATACTCAGACCTTGTTGGGGACATGCACTAAAAAGATGATCAAGAACAACCTGCTCTGATACCACTGATCCAAATTATTTTTGGCATGAAATGAGAGCGGAGATATAATAAAGAAATTCACAGAGATATTAGAGATATTAAATAATATAATAGAAATGTATCAGAGATGCAACCATAAACACAGATATAAATTAATACACGTATTCTATTAATGAAATAAATGTACAGAGACTGTAAAAATACAGAGTGAAAGACTCGCTAGAATGGTGGCATCTTATCTCTGAGAAGAGATGTGATGGCTACTCACATTTGCAAGAAGATGATTACAATGTGGCTTTGAAGGCCTTTTTACAATAAACAGAATGTCAAAAACCCTAGACATCCAAAAACCTAACCCTAGGATATGAAGCACCAAAATTCATGTGGGCCCCGTTTGGGTAAGTTAGTACATTAACTTCTCAGGGTTGTAACTTTTGCATACGATCTCCGTTTTAGGCGTATGATAGCCCGTTGGAAAGGTATCGTCAAGGAGATTAATTTTGGGGCCTCAATTATGAATTTTTATATCATTGAGTTGGGTATATCCAGAAAAACCTTCATTTAGGCCCTCAAAATGGCCCCGGAAGATAAAAACTACTAAAAATAGTAAATTGCCAAAATTGCGAGAAAACTGTTTTGAGCCAGTCAGACAAGGTGGGTGGCCACCGATATCCACCTGGATCAATATTAGCACCAAAATATTCAAAATGAATCTGGTTCCAATTAACTTGCAGTGAAAATATTGTTCAACTACATCTAAAAACCAAAAGCACTCTTTCATGGACATACCTCCTTTTTTATAATATGGAGAGACTATTTACATCCTCATGATTCAATTATGAGCCTAGGTTTGTTTTTCCAAAATGAATGTTCATATTCCTAATCAGAAAATACAATTGCCAAAGTAGAGGAACGAGGCATATGGGATAGTTACAAAATTTCATCATCATGAATTGCTCTAACCCTGCACCTGATCTTGATACTCTTCCCAGAGGGAATAATCTTTCATTATGTCTTCAAGCTTGCATCATTGTAATTTTTCAATGAATAATTATCCATTGCAAACTTTAGTGGACAATTCTTGATCTAACTCCTTCACTGTGTATTTTTCAAAGTGTTGGATCATGTTGATGAGTCTGGAAGGTCTTAACAGGTGTTCTTCCAAAGATTCTCTTCCGACCTGATTTAAACTTTGAATTCTTATTTGGGTAATTTTCTTGTGCTCTTCTACCTCAATGATTATTGTAGTGGAAGGTATTACTTCATCGATGGGGAGAATTTGTTGCATTCCAAATTCATTCATGAGATCATTCGAGCTACTCCATAGCTCCATGCAGGCGTTAGTTCAAGAAGGGTTTCCAAGTGTCGAAGAAAACCAGATATCTGAGGTTTTATTTAATAGAATATAATGGTAGTGTAGTAGGGGGTGATTTATGCATTTCCTACCAATTGAGGATTTTATAAAAGGCCTCATTTTCTTCTTGATATAGCCCTTGAATTTCTATTAACTTATGTTGCAGTCTGAGTTGATCATCTTGATCTACCTGTACATTACTGAGTAGATTGAGGAATTATTTCTGCTCGGCTGAAAATTTCTCATTTAACTCTAATGTTTGGGCCTTGATAACCTCTACAGTGAGTGTTGATGTCTTGTTCTACTCCAAAGCTATTTTTAGATTTTTCCTTTCCAGTTCCAACACTTTATCGTGCAAGGTGTTCATTGGGTCTGCATCCTTATCTTGAACTCATCATTCATCTCATCTCTTTGTGTTTGTAGAGATTTGTTTAGATGTTCTGCATTGAGAGCATCAACCACTTCCATGGTTTTCTAGAAATCTATAGTGATCTTGTCTTTCACATTCTTCAATTCAATTTCCAACTTTGTGATCCTGGTCTTGGTCATGCTTAAGGCGTTGATCACTTCAAGAATAGATGAGGAATTCAGCCTTGCGAAATCATGGAGAGCATAGGATTCATTAACGCCATTCTCTTATGGTTCAGGCCCAACCTTCCATTATACTACTCGCCCTGTAGATGACCTGGACTCGGTGGATTCCCCTCTGTTTCTTTTGTTTGATCTCTTCTCAATGGTTTTGGTTCTATCATCGTAATAATAAAATTTGATAGCCACTACATTCCTTCAAAATTCAAATCCTAAGAAGAGAAAGAAGACTCACCTTGGATGGCATTGATGGGAGTGTAGTCTTGTGGTGGTATGTTTACAATACCCAAATTGGGGGTGGACGGGGTGCTTGGAGTCTTGCTCAATTTTTGTGGTTGTTTTTGTTTCAACAACTCTTTTGTTTTCCTTTGAGCCTTATTCTCTTCATCTAGTCTTTTGGCATCTTCGTCATCATCGATTCTTTTGGTCTCTTCTTCATCGAATAATCTCTTAGCCTCCTCTTTGAGCTCATTTTCTCTTCAAATTATTTCTTCTTCGTCTTGCATTTTTTGGTATTTTTCCTTGGCTTCGAGCCTTTTTTTTCTAATTTTTCTTCCTTCCTAATACTTTCCTATTCTTTGATGCTCAAATTGTCATGTTCTTCATGGAGAAGTCTCTATAACTTCTCAATTATTACCCTCTTCATTTATTCTTGTTCAACTTCGAGTTCCTCTCTAGAAGCATCATTAGGTAAATTTTGTAAGGCCTCTTCATAAAAAATGACTCCTTTAAACTTGTCTTCTTCAAAATCAACCACATGGATGTTAGAATAGGTGATACCCACTTATTTGGAGTGGCTGGCTGCAAGCTCATGTGGATCGTGTCCTTTTGTGTCTCTTGTACATAGGCACACATCTTCTAGGGATTCTGCCTATTTTATTGCATGAGGGCCATTAGAAATAGTGTAATTCCCTATGTGGACTGGAAACACAGGCCAGATCTTTTTGTCTACTACTCATAAGTAGTGAGGTGACTCTTGACCCCATGGTTTGGTAAGAAATTTCTCTCATTAGAAAATGATCTAGGACAGAGTAGGGTAAAACGTATCGGGCCCCAATGGTTCCATAGACACTAACGTACGAGCAATATTTGCATAAATATGATTATGTTATCCCTTTCATCCCAATCCTAGATTCAATGGAAATCTTGTGCCTTGGGAACCCAAAAAGTATAGTGTATAGAGGGGCAAGGAAAAGGTTACATATTTCATAAAAATGTCTTTTGTAATTTATTCTCCATAACTCGGAGTAATACACATGTATAGGGGGTTGATTCTGGTCCCAGTTCCACCCAAGGTGAATAAATTGTACAAAGGAACAAATGGCATCAATCAGGTAGGCCGACGTATAAAAGCATAGATTTATCATACCTAGAATGTTTTTCATGTGAAGAGAGACGTTGAAAGCCACTATTCCCTCCCAATTGAACACTTGTCCTATTTTAACAATGGTATGTGCCAGTGGAAGCCAATCTGTTTGAAAGTGTGTGTTTTTCTCCTCGCCATACAGTCGGCTTAGTATAGCAATAAACATTTTATATGCTGCTTTGAGTCTCTGGGTGGGGACCAACTTTTGTCCTTGATTAAGTGTCCCATCCTCATATACCCACCAATGTTTCGTCAACTTAGTTGGCCCTTTGTTTCCCTAACAGAATTTTTTTAGGAATGGCTCATTGAGAGCACATATAGGAGTGGGAATCTGATACCTCAATTCGATCTCTTTAGGCATTACGGATTTTATTCGCTTCCCCTGCTTGCTTATGATAGTCGTGGTTCTTGGGTAAAATTGTTTGAAACACCATTGTGTTGTCTCATTGTAGGGAAAAAGAGTCGGTTGAGCAACAATCATATGAATGTCACATTTTTGGATGTTCTGGTATGCTTCTAGGCTTTTGTCTTTTGGAGGAAAATCTCCAGTGTTGAAGATCCTGTAGATCTCATGGTATCTGGGGCTATGGTATTCACCGATGTGATGGGTAGTGTATGTTACCAGGACCTTTGTTTGGAAAGAAGACGTTTCTAACGCAAAGGCTCACTGGAAATAGACATAGCCTTTATGTCTTTTGGTATTCTAGATAGCCATAGAAAGATGTTACCTAAGCCCTGTATTATCAAATATAAAACATGAATCAAGCTAGAGAAAATGATGCAACAATTGCAAAGAGATCAACCATTTAAAAATAATGTATTACTTGCAAACTAGCCTGAAAACATGGTTTCAAAGTATCACTAGGATAATCAAAATAGGTAGAGCATTTTACCAGCTTACGGAGGAAGATAGGGTGTGAAAGGAGGGTTTAGTGCCAATTAATATGTATTAAATAATCCCTAAATGCATAATAAATCACTTTTGTACGAAGTTCATTTCAATATTAGACCACAATCTTTGTCATTAATGTGATTTAAGAGGGAAGATTGCCCAAATCTGCATATCAGAGTCTAAAAGGGGCCCAGATTTGAAAATACAGCTATTAGATTCATGGTGTGGGAGTGGGAAATTTATGGATCTATTCATGCTCTGATGGAAAGGTATCAAAGGTATATTCCCTTTCGCTTGGATTCATGTGCCAACATGATAGGAACAAATTTTGGGGAAAAGGTGGGTCTCATCGAAGTCGTCACGTTGGAACTCATTAACATATTGTTTAAGAAATACCTCAATGCCAGGGCATTGAAGGAATATTCCCTTTTCTTAGGTTTGTGTGCCAACAATGGATAGTTAAATGGCTTTGGGTGACAACGTTGGACTTTATATTTCAGAGTCCATTAGATTGAGGGGGTGTTAGAACTCCAACGGGGGTGGTATCGAAAGAATATTCCTTGAATACCCTAAGAAATGAGTGATATTGGAAACAAATAAAAAGCAAGTCACTTAAGGATCCCAAAAGGGGTGAAGGCCAATCCTAAGCCACCATGTCATGAGATTATGGTCACACGGGTTACATCGGCTTAGTGGTTTTTAGTACACGTCGGTTTTGTCTCTGACCACCTATTGATTTCCACGTGAGACATGAAGGGAACTTTGTATGCTCGGGTTATCAAATTATAAGAGTCGAAGTTTCGAGCTATGAGTGAGGGGAAATGCTCTAACAAATTTGATTACAACATAACCCTTTCTAATGTGGCCATCGGAAAGGTTTCTATTGGAATGTAATCAAAATAATAATTTTTTTTTATCCTGACCATACTTAGGCTAAAAGGAATGAGAGTGAAGTTCACCGAGTAGGGTAAGTAAACAAGGTTCGAGTGCTTACAACAAGTGTATGAACATTGTTTGACTGCGACTAATGGATTTCCAAAAGAGAACAGGCTTGTAGACTGTATAAGCAGTAGAATACAGTCTATGTGCCAATACCTTTTCAGTGAAGTAGAAATGTAGTGCCTTGTAAAAAACATTATAATAGGGGGAACCCATTTTCTCCAAAAATGGGTTGTTGTAGGGGTGAGCCACAATAGGCTACTAACATGGTTTCTGTCAGAAATAAAAATGGATAAATACACTTGTGTGTAGATTTCAGGAACCTCAATTGAGCTTCATTGAAGGAAAACTATTTTGTTCCCAAGATGGATCATATGCTATAGAAGGTAGTTTGTGTTCATAGAATATCAATGAATGGTGGATTTTCAAGCTACAATGATGTTGTAGTGCATGAGGATTAACATGAGACAATTTTCACTACACCATGGGGCACATTCATGTGTGATAAAATTACTTTTGTCTTGATGAATGTCGGTGCATCATATTAGAGGGCCATGGATATAGCATTCACTTATGAGAAGGATAAGTTCATAGTAATTTATATGAATGACATAACTAAGTATTCCAAATCTGATAAGGATCACCTCAACCATTTAAAATGGGTATTTTTGAAGTGCAAAAGGTATGGTCTATCCTTGAATCCTAATAAATGTTTTTTTGATATGAAAGAGGGAAACATTCGGGGCACACTATTTCTAAATTAGGAGTAGATATCAATATACAAAGGGTTGAATCCATCAAATTCATTGACTTCGAATTACATAAGCAATAGGTGCAATATTTAATCAACAAGATTAATTTTCTAAGAATTTTTATACAAATTTTGCTAAGATTGTGAAAGAAATCACTAAAATGTTGAGGAAATGGAATGAAGTGGTTTGAGGTAGCTAAAGTTCCTTCTATCAAATAAAGAAATATTCTTGGGAAGCTCTAGTTTTGGTAAGCCTAAACTATACCAAGGAATTTAAGTATTTTCTTTGTCTTTTGAACATGCCATAATAGTTGTTCTCTTACGAACGAATTAGGAGGGTCATGAGTGACTCATTGAATGTTTTAATAACGCATTACGAGATGTTTAATTAAAATATAATATCATGGATAAGTAGGATTATGCTCTAGCCAAGGAATTAAAGGATTTTGATATTACATTCTACAATAAAAGAATTATTTTATTTGTGCGTAATATAGATGTCAAAGCTATTATGGGGTAGTAGGATTGTGATGGTAGAAGTAGAAAATGGATAGCTAAAATTCAAAAATATGACCTTGATATTAAACCAACAAAGTTGATTAAGGGGAAAGGATTAGAAAATATAATAACTGAATCAAATTGTATGGTGTTGGGAATTAATAATATATCTAAATCACATTTCCATAAGTCTAGAAGAAATCCACAAGAACTCATTCAAATAAGTGAGGGAAATCCACAAGAACTTCCTAAAAAAAATTCAATGATAAGTTGTTCTAGTCATGTTGGTATGAACATGTGATTTATTAATTGCAACATCTTCAATACCCTTCTTATCTAGACAAGTCTCAAAACATGTCCTTGAAATTGAAACCCTTTAAATCTTGCATTCTACTAAAAATTGTTTATTGGAAATATCCAGTAGAGATTCTTTTGAATTTTATTACTGAGGATAAAACACATGGTATTGTAAATGGAATTCACACAGGAATAAGTGGAGGAAATTATGCTTGGAAAGACACTGCTCACAAGATCCTTAGGAGCGGTTTATATTGTCCTACACTCTTTACTTAGGTCAATAAGATGGTTAGGTTATGTAAAGAGTGTCAAATATTTGTTAGAAGAAAAAATATATCAACCTTTCCTTTGAAACCCATTAAAGTACAAGCACCATTCCAACAATGGGGGTTAAGATTCATTATGGAGATACATCCCCCATTAAATGACCAACACAAATGGATATCGAATACTATATATTACTTCACTAAATGGGTTGAAGTAATACGAATGACTTCTACAATTGATGAAGTGGTGATACAAATTTTGGATGAAAATATCCTTTCAAGATGTGCATGCCCAAAGAAAATCGTCATTGATATTGCAAAGGCCTTCACATATGTTGCAGCGATTTCATTTTTCCATAAATATAACATTATCCTTGGACACTCTACAACATATTATCCTCATGGTAATGGGTTGGTAGAGTCTTCAAAAAAAAATGTAATGTATATCATCAATAGGACTCTAGCAATAAAAGAGCTCGAGATTCTCATTTGAAATGTCTGTTGTGTGGGAAGATAGGGTGAGTACCAAAATATCAATTGGCACCTCCCATTTTCAATTGGTTTATGGAATTATTTTCATTCTTCCCATCCATTTAGAAGTTCCAATAATGAATTTTTTTGAATCATAGTTCGGAGAAACCACAATAAGGACATTTGTTTTTCGATGTTTCAAATCCAAATCAAGATCCATCTTCAAGAAAAGAAGCTTGAGGACACCCTCATCAACTTTGATGTTGTTTCCCCATTCACTAAAATCCCACTAGATGAAGCAATCCAAGTTGTCAAAGAAGTGACTTATCCGGAAACAACAAATCTTCATAATTTTGTCTTTGTTCCACATTATTTAGCTATCAAGGAGAATTTTATGAACAAACAAGTGGCATAACAATGGGTTCTCCACTTTCCCCCATTGCTTCCAATCTTTTCATGGAAAAATTTGAGAAGAAATCCCTAGACTCTTATCCTCTAAGACCATTAAGATGGAAAATATTCATCGATGATACGAATGTACTTTGGCCCCATGGGAAAGAGGAGTTAGAAAAGTTTTTCAAACATCTAAATAATATTTCATAGGATATAAAATTCACAATGGAACTTGAAGAAAATGGTAGCATCCCATTTCTAGACGTACTAATAAATAGAAAATACGATGGAAACCTTGTACATGCAATCTACAAAAAAATACCCACACAGAAAACTATCTTCACACAATCTCCCATCATCACCCCACGCAAAAGTTAGGGTTCCTCAAATATTTAGCCACAAGGGCCATAAGAATCTCTGATGAAGAGCACCTAGAACTTGAGAAAAATCACATCTCCAAAGTCTTAAAGAGCATAGGTTACAAAGAAAAATACATTAAGAATGTGATAAATAAACCCTTGGAAAGAAAAAACATTAGACCTCGTGCACTAAACAACCAAACCCCTGGTATGAATGCCTACCTTCCTTACATCCAAGAAGTAACTGATAGGATTGCAAGAATCCTAAGCAAAAAGAGATTAAGACTTCTTTCTGACACCTTGAAACCATAAAACAAAATATGAGGTCTGTTAAAGACAAACTAAACCATAATAATTGTAGAGTATACAAAATAGAATGCTCTTGCAGCAAATGCTACATCGGAGAAATTGGTTGCTCCTTTAATATTAGGATTAAAGAGTATGGAGCTGACATAAAGAATGAGGGAACTTGCACCTCAGCATTAGCTGAGCACTCCCTTAAAATAAAACACCACATGTACAGATATAAGATACCAAAATTCTAGCAAAGGAGGATCACCTCTTTAAACAATGAATTAGGGAAGCTATTGAAATCACCACGCATCTTGAAAACCTAAATAGAGCCAATGGTTTGGAAATCAACGAAAGTTGGATCCCTTTGATCCACAACATAAGTAACAGGTAAGATGAACCAAGTTTGTTCATATTTCCTTTGTTCTCTTTTTATCCTTATGTTTAGTTTCTTTGTTTGATAGTGTCTTCCCTTTCATTCCTTCCCTATCCTTATACTCACCCTAGCTCCTCTTTCCTTTATACAAGCACATCCAGTAGATAAAAAAATTTCTTAATAGCTAATATCTCCAATAATTTTTCTCCCTTAATCCAATTTTATCACTTAAATTTTCTCACTTTTTCTAGTGATAATAAATTTGCCTTTCAACTAATAACCTTTAATTCTAATAACTAAATTCTTAGGACCCTTAATAATACTAATTTTTAACCTTCCCTTAACATTAAAACATTTATTTATAACTCTCAATACTAATAATTTCCTTAGTATTTTTATAACTCTCTGTACTAATAATTTCCTTGGTGTTTTTAATAATTTGTTCCGTACAAAAAATATCCCTAAACAATTATTTTAAGAATTTTTAAACATTCTCTAGGGTTTTCCTTAAATAAAATACCATTAAAAAACGTCTCATTCTCTTTGTAGTCCAAATAATTAAAAAAAAAAAGCCTAGTTTTCAATATCCTTTTAATATTTTTTTACCTCACTACTTATTAATTATTAATCAATAAAGTTTAAGTTTAATTAAAAAAATAGGGTTTTTAGAAGGCCGAATCCTATATTTTTATCCCTTGCCAATATTTATCACCACTCTTCCCATGATTTTCCTCAGGCTTCTTGCTGAAACGTCGACAAACAAATGACCTTACTATGGTTTCTCTGAACTATGATTCAAACAACTCTCACCACAAAAAAATTATAAATCCCATTAGATGAAGAAATCCAAGTTGTCAAAGAAGTGATTGATCCGGAAACAACAAATCTTTAGAATTTTGTCTTCATTCCACATTCTTTAGCTATCAAGGATAATTTTACGAAAAAACAAGTGGTGCAACAATGGGTTATCCACTTTCCCCCATTGTTGCCAATATTTTCATGGAAAACTTTGAGAAGAAATCCCTAGACTCCTATCCTCTGAAACCATTAAGATGGAAAATATTCATCGATGATACTAATGTACTTTGGCCCCATGGGAAAGAGGAGTTAAAAAAATTCTTCCAACATCTAAATAATATTTCAAGAGGTATAAAATTTGCAATGGAACTTGAAGAAAATGGTAGCATCCCATTTCTAGACGTAGTAATAAATAAAAAAGATGATGGAAACCTTGGACATGCAGTCTACAGAAAAAATACCCACACAGAAAACTATCTTCACACAAGCTCCCAACATCACCCCACCCAAAAGTTAGGGGTCCCCAAAACTTTATCCACAAGGGCCATAAGAATCTCCGATGAAGAGCACTTAGAACTTGAGAAATATCGCATCTTTGAAGTCTTCAAGAGAATAGGTTAAAAAGAAAAAGACATTAAGAATGCGATAAATAAATCCCTAGAAAGAAAAAAAAAATAGACCTCGTGCAGTGAAAAACCAAACCCCCGATATGAATTCCTACCTTCCCTACATCCAAGGAGTAACTGATAGGATTGCAAGAGTACTACGAAAAAAAGAGATCAAGACTTCTTTCAGACTCCATGAAACTATAAAATAAAATATGAGGTTTGTTAAAGACAAACTACACCATCATAATTGTAAAGGAGTATACAAAATAGAATGCTATCGAGAATCATCTCATTGTAGATATGGAAACTATTTTTTATATTATATTTAAAAGGTCCATTACATCATCAAAAGGAGGCAATTTTTACCTCTACAAGCTTTAGAGAAAGAGGAAATGGCCAATCCTACATGTAATTCTTAGCTAACCAAAATTTACAAAAGGAAGGAAAAAAAAAGGGAGTTGTGTTTGCTAAGAGACTTAATAACTAAAATCAATGGGATTTTCTACATAATAATTGTGAGCTCCATCTTGGAGGCTCTCAAGGAGGAGTCTATTTTTACACATTATTCCTTTCACTATTACCATATCATTGATAAAACAATTTACCTTGTTTCCCAATTCCATAGTAGAATAAGTGGTTGAATGAATTGTCATGTGTCTTTCTACAAGGGCCAAATGAGCTGCTACCTTGAATTGATTTTCTCAGATGACTAAGATTCCCATGTAGGAGCCAAATGTTGTAGCCCTATAAAATTCCCATTAGGAATGATGAGGTGGAAAGTTTGGTGCATGAGAATAGAGCCCATTCTTGATTCTAAACCCAAGGAAGAATGATTAATTAAAAGGTACATTAGTACACTTTAAAATTATGACAAAGATCAATTACAACACAATGGTGAAGGGAAAATCAAATCTCGGTCGGAAGTCAAATGTTGGGGGTATTATCCAAGAAAATCCAATGGTGGTGATAGATCGATTATCAATGATCCTTGTTGATTATGAAGGATGAATATGTAGAGCTTTACCGACGGGGTAGGCCTTTGTAATCCAAAATAATTGTAAAACATCGTGCACATATATGAATTGTGAAGGATGAAAGTGATTTCTTAAACCGAGACTCTTACCTCCACAAATGATTTTTCAATTACAAGGTGATATCTATGGTTACTAGTGATATTTTCTCCATGAAATTCAATAGTCATCCCCATCATAATTAGAAGCAAATGAAAAAATATTACATGGAAAGATGACAAAGCAATGATTAAGGGAGACAAAAGGAGGATTGAGGAATGGAATGTATTCGATGTGATACCAACTGATAGAGATACACTAAAGAGTCAAAAACTTGAATTACGTTGAAGTTCAATACTATAATTCAAATCCCCTATATTATTACTAAAATTGGGACTCTTACCTCCACAAATAACTTTTCAATCACAAGGTGACTATTACTCAAAAATTCCAATTTCAATTAGTATGCTCATTTTTGTTACTAACCTTTCTTTCAAAGGCCCTTCATTGTTATCATTTTCTTCCTATGGCATCTAAAATGAAAATGGTTGTTCACGTCAAGCCCATAACCCCATAAAGATAGTCTAAAAGGATTATTAATAGTGATCATGACATTTTTCACCCTTGCATTACCATAGAGACTCCATATAATATCATGTTGATTTATATCTCTAACAACCTTTGAGATTTTTTGATACCATATTAATATTCATCCTCTACTCAACACCCGATAGTTAGCTCAAAATAAAATCACTTTATATACTAAAACTACAACTAAGTAATCAACTAAACATGCAACAGAAGCATAACCTAGGAAACCAAAATCTCACACACAAGACACCAATATTTTTGGGTAAACTACCACTAGAAAATCCTCAAAGGAAAAACCGGTTCTAAGATTCTTTTATTAATGTCAAATTAGGGCTCTTGTAAGAGGTAAAATGGTCCACTAAGAGAAATACAACTACAAACAAACCTGTCCAAGTATGCTCTATCGAACGACCCCTGAACAACATGATTTTTGAGGTATACGTGATTCACCTTCTGTTGAACTATGTACATATGTGACTATCTCCATTATGAATCCGATAAATATATGAAAAACCCGTACATCAATATCTGTATGATCTGACACTTCCTTGTGGCTTCTACCCTGTGAAACCCACTTGCAAATACTTCCACTCTCTCTTCTCCTTAACCTTTATGACCTCTATATGGAATTCCATCTCCACCTATCCAAGATCTTGAATCATGGTCCTTTGTGATCCAACCCTCTCTGCATCAATACTTGGATGAAATATCTTCACCCAACCTGTGAGATCTCCTCACTCTAGTGTAAGAAAAATTCCTTCTTTTCTTCTACACTCCTCACACTAGCAAAAATCCTGCTTTGCTATCCTCAACCTTGGTCTCTCACCAAATTCCCAACCTTGATCTCTCACCAAATTCTCTGTGTCGACTCTCTCAACACAAGTATCTTCCTCCTTCACTGTATCCTTTCTTTTATAATCATGAGTTACATTCTAGATCTAGTCTCCAAAGTGATCTATGACTGATATTACTTCTCACACCCACTTAAGATTTAGATTACATATTGCATGTTAAGCATGTTCCTTAAATAACTCAATTCACTAATAAAAACACTTTTACTTTAATTAATTCATTTTAACTAAATTAAACTCAAGATTAGAATACTTTCGATGACTTCTACATACTAGACACATGCCAATGTGGAAATACCTGTCTGATGCTACCACTAACATCAACACTCCCTCTTAGCGAGGAAGGTACTTCTCCACCTTTGGCTCTATATTCACTACCAGATCCACTACCATGCCTGCTCTCTAATCCACCTTATTGGTTTCTCCCTCTGACACCGAAGTTATCTTTTCCATCATGATATGACATGTCTTTGAAAACCCACTTCCTCTGAACATGCTCATTGAATCCTCCTGCTCCTGAGAATCCTTCATGGCCATCTCATACCATGACTCCTTGACGGATTTCGGAGCTTTCTCCCTCCCATCTAAACATGAAGGTTGAATTCATCTAAGTTTCTTAACCTTTAAAGCTACCTGCTCCTTTTTCTCTATCACTTTTCTACTTTCCATTGCTCACATAGGTTGACCTTTTATCCTATACACATTGCTCTCTTTAACTCCAGAGACAGTTGTTTTGTCTAAACTAGATCCTTTGGGCTTGATCAACGCCTTTCCATCGTGGAATGATACATCAAATCTATTCTTCTCAATCACTAAAACTGAGATCACACTCCTCTTGAGTTATGGAACCCATAGCACATTCTTCACTCCCAATGTGCCTCCTGACTCCAATTGGAATGGTATTGGTCGAGATTCCTTCACTACATGATTGGTCCCCATACTAAGTTCCACATGCATCTCTAAGTTAGACTTTGTGAAGCTCTCGAGGACCTCTCATGCTCTTGTCATATGACATGTGGCTCTATTATCTATCAACCATGAACCAGTTGATATGGTTCCCAAGGAAGTCTGAAAAACAAGTAAGAACTATGTCTATTCAAACTTCTTGCAAAACTCATCCACTTGAGTATTTATCGTCCCAACGACCTCTGGTTGCACTTCGTACCCCCCCTTCTTCATGTGCATACATTTCCCTACATAATTTCCAAACTTGTGACTTGTGAATAAATTGAATTTTCTCATGTCCTTTGATCCATATGGATATCGATGGCCACCCACCTATTCCACTCGCTCAAATCCCATTTTCCATTTTGGCAGTTTTTTTCTATCTTTTTGGGTCCTAAACTTTCAGGGTCGTTTTGAGGCCCTAAACAACGTTTTTTGGGCCTACCATAGGCACACTATAAATGTGATGGAAACATGTGTAGTCCTCGAATAGAACTTTCCAACGGGTTATCGTACACCTAAAACGAAGTTCGTATGCAAAAGTCACGATGCCGAGAAGTTGATGTACCAACTTACCCCATCAGGGCCCACATGAATTTTGGCGCTTCATCTCCTAGGGTTAGGTTTTTGGATGCTATGGTTTTCTCATTTATTCTTTATTTTAAAAAGGCCTTTGGAGCCTCGCTGTAACCAACTTCTTTCGAATGAGCATAGTTGACACATCTCTTCTTAGAGATAAGCTACCACCATTCTAGTTAGCTTGTGTGCTTTTGCATTTTATAGTGTTTTGTATTTCAAATAGTTATTAATAGAATTTGGGATTTACCGTATTGTTGTGTTCCTTTCCATATTTTTGTGTAATTATTTGTTATATCTCTTCCATCATATCGTTCCTAAAATAATCTGGATCAGTGGTATCGGAGCAGTCTACACCTTGTCGTCCTCAGCGCATGTCCCCGACAAGGTCATGGTATAGAGAGTTGGGTCTTGAGATTGTATATCTTGAGGACAACTACTCTAGAATTCCCAAGAAACCTTCCATGGTGGAAAAAAAGAGGGACAATGAGACAGTAGATCCTTTCAAACAGTTGCTTGAAGAATCCCTCGCACGACAGAGGAATGAAATGATGCATAGTTTTTCCTAGATCCTTGGACGGTTCTCGGCTAAAACAGAGGCACCTTCAACCAGCAATCACTTCGGAGGTGAAAATCCATTCAAGGTACAAGTTAAATTCGACATTCATTTATTTGAAGGCTAGATAGATATCGAAGCTTTGGAAAAATGGTTAAATCTGCTAGAGGGATATTTAGTTGTCCACAATTTTTCCAACAATGAAAAGATCACCTTCGCCCTCCTTAACTCCCTTCCCCATGTCAGAGATTGGTGGGAGACTTACTGTGAGAAACATGTCGAGGATGAGTCTATAATTTTTGGTCCAGGACCCACTTGGGTGAATTTTTTTGATGCCCTTAAGAAACAATATTACCATGTTGGAAGTTATGATGACGAGTACATGAGATCGACCATGTTGCACCAAGAGAGGGGTCAAATGGTGTTGGAGTTCACAAATACTTTCCATACCTTGCACACCAAGTTGGGTATAAAATGATCTGAGAAAAATATGGTCCTAAAATACCATGGGGATATGCACCAGTACATCCAAACCTAAATGGAGTTCCTGGACATATCGTCATTGGGAGCTGCTTATTGATATGTTGTCAAAATCGAGAAGAAATTCAAGAAGAAGAACAAGCGGGAGTTTGGATATTCAAATCCGCAATAGCCAAAGTATGTTAAGGGTGGCCCTAACTCCCAGGCCAAAGGACATATCAAGGATGGTCAACCCCAGGATAACTATCCCAAGCCACCAACAAATAAGGGTAATGGGAAGTCGAAGAAGGGACGCTCGAAAATTCTATGATTTCCACACAAACCCTTGGCACAATATTGATGAATGTCACTCCAAATAGTCAGTGTTGGCTGAGACGAAATCCCTAGGGTAAGATGTTGAATCAGACTATGTTATCAAGCCAAAGAAGGGAACAAGGATCATTGATGAAAAACCTAGTGATCTCACCATCACTACCACAAAATTCCATCCAAAGGAACTGAAGGAGCCTAAAGAAGGGGATCATATTTTCCACACACAGATGTGGGTGAAGGGAACCCCACTCAATTTCATTATTGACAGTGGTAGACAAAATAACCTGATCTCAGTAGAGGTTGAACTTTACAATGACACAACATCCTCAACCATACACCATTGATTGGCTCAGTGGGGGATGGGACATCTGATTCAACCATCAATGTCGCTTGCACTACGACATCAAACCCTTCAAAGACGAGGTGTTGTATGATGTTTCCCCACTTCAAGTTTGTGAATTTTTGCTAGGATAACCATATATGTGGAAACGTCATGTTATTTATGAATCTAGGTCCCGTAGTGTCATTATTACTTTGGGATATCAACTCTACAGAGTATTGGAGGCAGTCCCAAATACTGCGGTCTCTTTGATCTTTGCAAAGCAGTGCAGAAAGGTGGTTTGTCAGACCGGTAGATTTTTCCTCTATATGGTTCTATTAGAAGGTTATCGGAAGGTCACTACAATTGTTGAATCCTTTGCACGGGGTCTCTCTTCCTATCAGCAACAGGTGGACGAAATAGTCGAGGAGTACAAAGACATATTCGCCTCGCCTACTGGGGTGCCTATGTACTTTTAGGTAAAGCACCCAATTGATCTGACACTCGGTACTCCTCTACCTAATGGTCATGTATACATGAATTTGGTTATGGAGAATGAAGAAATCAAACGCCAGATCCAAGAGCTAATTCTTAAGGGCCACATCAGACCCATCTCCTCACCTTGTGGGAGCCCAATTTTTCTAGTACAAAAGAAGGACGGGACATGGCGAATTTGTATTGATTACAGAGCCCTAAAATTGATCTAAATTCAGGTTACCACCAGGTGTCGATTGAGAAAACTGATGTGTGGAACATATCCTTCAAGTCCAAAGAAGGCCTACTTGAGTGGTTGGTCATGCCTTTCTTATTGACTAATGCGCCGACTAAATTCATGCAGATGATGGATGATGTATTACATCCATTCACAAACTCCTTTGTGGTTGTATATTTGGATGACATCCTCATCTTCAGTAAAAATTGGGAGGAACATTTAGAGTATATTTAGAAGGTATTGGGCACCCTACAACAACACAAGTTATATGCCAACTTGGAGAAGTGTTCCTTTGGTATACAAAGAATCTAATATTTGGGATACATCATGGATGTGTAGGGTGTACATGTGGATCTATCCAAGATCCAAGTCATCCAGGATTAGCCAACCTCGAAAACAATGATCGAGATTCGCAGCTTCTTGGGCCTTACTAACATCTACCGGTGGTTTGTGTTGGGGTTCTATCATATCACTTGGTCCCTAAGACAAGTGACCAGGGGTAGCACGAAGGCCACGTTTTTTTGGTCCACACCCCAAGATAAAGAATTCGAGGACCTAAAATCTCGCTTGTGCTCAACACCAATCCTCATTCTGCAGACCTGCAACAACCATTTGAGATTGAGACATATGCTTCAAATTATGCTATCAGTGCAATCCTCACTAAGCATCGACATCGAGTAGCCTATCATAATGAAACTCTATCTTATGTTGTTCGCAGATACCCCACCTATGATAAAGAGATGTACTTCATTGTGCATGCATGGTGACAGTGGAAGCATTACATTCTGGGGAAGGAAACGATCATGCACACTGATAAAAGGCCTTTTCAATTCATGCAAACACAAGGAAAGTTACAAAATGACTGCCATCAGAAGTGGTCCATGTACCTACTATTATCACACTAAGTCGCCTTGGGTCTTTTAGTTTGTTTTTATCATTTTTAAAAGCCTTAGATTCTTTTTTTTTCTTTAAAATAAATTTCTCATCCATTTAATGTTATGTTTGATAGGACCCCTTTGGATGACTAAACCTTTGAGTCATATCTCATGTGTCGATCCTCAATTCAATTTTTTATCCTTAAACCCTTTTTAGCTCATGGTATATTCTTTATGTCCCCTCTCATGATTCATCCCTAGGTTGATACCTCCCATGATTATGATGATGTGACACACCTCTCTCCTCACTCATGACATCACATGCATGCCTCATCATCCCCACTTACCTGTCCAATCATTTTTTTATTTGGAAGCGTTGCCCACTCAGCAGGCAGTTCCATAGTGCCTATCACTTTTATCATTCATCCACTCCAAGTCATGATTGCCATGTCTGATACCATGTCCCTTGTTTTCAGTGCCAGAAGTCGGTTGAAGTGATTTCAAAAGATCTTGCATTTATGATCCTTGGTAACGGTTTCCAAATTTGAAAATTTCAGCAGTGTTGTGCTACGTAAGTTTGCCAGTTCCGATCAGGTGACTGCATGTCAACTAAATCCGATGTTGTGAGAGATTTCAGGGCTGAAGTTTCCTCAATCTCATCCTAACATCGCACTAAGGATCTCAACATATGTCAACTTCATAGGTATCCTGTTCAATCTCCTTTTCATATTAATTTTCACAGGAGATTTGTGCTCGGGTTTCAGTTTGTTAAGCTTGTAGGGTAGTAGGGGAGCCATATTTTCATACCTGTAAACATCCTCACTCATGTCCATGGTCTTATTATTGTTGTTTGTTATAGCCTTTGAAAGTTGTAAGCTTACAATAGCCTATCCTCTGTGTATGCGTTGTGCCACGCAGAGGTGCTGCTCAAACCTTCTCTGATTATTCTTTGCTTCCTTTCATCCTGTACGAAGAGTCATTTTGGGATTACCTCTTCACAATATACACTCTAAAAGCCTATATAAGTCTGAAGGTCCATTTCTCATAGTCAAGCTCATTTTCTAAGCACTGTTAATTTGGAGGTCCATCTTTGTGCTTTTGAAACCTGAATTGAAGATTTCTGGTCAATAGCATCCCTTAAGCCTCTTAAGAACCCTCATTTTGAGTCATGGAGACCCCTCAGTCGAAGAAAGCACACAAAGGTGGCAAGATAGTTCGAAGAGAACTTGTGAACATGCACCTTTTTGACACAGAACCCATGGCAAGGGAGATGTTTCGAAGAGCAGGATGCCTCTCTTTCTGCCAGAACATGCAGAGAGGCCACCCATAAGTAGCAAAACAATTTGCATTAAATTTTGATGGTGAGAAAACCGGAGTTGGATATTTGGAATTTGAGGTAATTGAAGCCTCCATCTCAGCTGCAATAGGGATTCCCATTTCTGGTGAAAATTGGTTCAAGGCCATGGTATTGAGGTCACCCTTCATTAAATATCTCTTCAAGCCTAAATACCAAGCCAACAAGTCATCTAAGAGTATGCCAAGGAATCAGTTGATCGACCAGTTTGACAGAATGTTGAAAATCATACAGAGATATTTTAGTTGTGAAGGGATATTTAACACCTTGTATCATTACCACATAAGGTTGTTGTTACATTTCACTGGTAAGGTTCAAATGAATGTTCCTTATTACCTGCTGAAAAGCATAGGTAAAATGTCAGATAGGGTGCAAGACAAATCTAAGGATGTGGATTCTAGTCTTTTCCACTTTGGACTTATCAGGATGCTTGTCTCTGAAGAGTTGGGAAATAAAGAGATTTCCTGGGAGCATTTTTTGGTTACTTCTCACTTCAAGATGGACCCAACACCTACTCCCCAATCACATATCACAGGTCCTTTATCACCTACCAGTACTAAAGCAGGGATCAACAAGAAGAGAAAGGGCATAGCCCCTATTTCAGATATCAACAAGCAGGTCAGGGAAGCTGAGGAGGAGGTTTGTCCTTCTCCACACAAAGATTTCTCACCACCACCTCCACCAAGGTTAGAAGAAGTTCCTTCTTCTACCAAAGTGACATATAAAAAAGGGAAGAAACTTCTCTTTCCCTCTCCTCCTTCAGCAGTTGAAATCAAGGGTAAAAGACCTTTCACTAGGTCATGAATTCCTAAAGGGGTTCTCAAAGAGCAGTCTTTACCAGAAACCCCTATGCATAAGAAGAAAGGAAAAGGAATTGAAAAATATGTAGAAGAAAAACAAGAAACCCCTGTACATAAAATCAAGGGTAAAGGTACCAAAATACCTTTGGAGAGGAAAGATGAAATCCCTGTGAAATATTGTGAAAAACCTATGAAGAATAAAGAAGAGGTTGTTGTGCAAGAGAAGAAGCATAAAGGAAAAGGTTTTTAGAAGGCTAATGAAACATGCAAGGAAACTCCCATACAGATGGAAGAAAAGGACGAGAAGAAGCCTGGTGAGAGTGCACATGTCCCCAACCCCCTTGGCAACCAGACCTACAAAAGACTTATTAAGTAGTTTAGGGATGTAAGGAGAGAAATATCTCGTCTCAAAGAAGAAGACAAGGTCCACTTGGCTCAGATGAATGCGCTCATGATTGGCTACAACCATACCCTGGACTTGGCAAGGTTCGCAGCGAGAAAGGATTTGCCTCTTCGTAAACAGCTGAAGAATCTTTACAGACAGAACAAAGACTTTAAATCTCAGAATAGGAAGATAAAGGCAGAGTTGAGACACTTGCAAGATGAGGCAGCTCAAAGAAATGATAAACCAGTAGCTAAGGAGAGCTCAGCTACACCGAAGAAGCCTGCCAACGCTAGGAAGAAGAAATCTGTTGAACCAATTGAAGAGACTCTTTCTACTAGAAAGAGTGTGAGGCTAAGTGTTAAGATGACAAAATAGTTGGTAAGGGGTAAGCTCCATTTTTGGGAATTGTTCCTTTTTGGGAGGGTTAATTGATATACAGATACTTTGTTCATCTATATAGGCTCCTAGGCATTTAGCTATATGGATTTTGAGTTTTTTCTAAAGTGCCAGCTTCACTCAGTAGTAAATGGCATTATCTATGGTATAGTCAAGGCATCTGTCATAATTGGAAGGACACAAACTGCTCTGCACATGTCCTAGATTCAAAGACGATGTGTTCTGGCAATGATACCCAAAGCTGTATGCAAACATAGCATAAGTAGCGCTACGTACATGCACTACGTAATATCTACAGAGAACAGAAGTTGCACACAGTGGCACTACGTAAAGCATTGTGTAATATTATAGAGAGGGATGAATTGGTATATGCGTGCAACACAATGGCGCTACCTATAAGCACTGCATAATATTTGACAGGGATTCAGTTTACACACATACACAACACAAAGGTGCTACCTTCTCTCCTTGTTACATTTTAAGGTGTGCTACCCAGAGTTGCTACACAAGGAAGTTTACCAACAAACACCAGGGATCTAGGAAGACTAGGCCAACAGTTTTGGATAAGTTAATGATGGAGTAAATGACAGAAGTAGCAATTGGCATTCAAAGGACAACTACAGGCTCCAAAGGGACACATGGAAAAACAGGAGCTGAGAAGCAAAAGAGGATCAAAGCAGTTAGAAGCATGATTGGATTAGTCACCAACACTTCCCTATTTTATATCATAAGTTGTTATCTTAGTTGTTAGAATAAATAAATGTTTAGAGATTGTTAAGGAAAAGAGGCCAGCTCGTACCTCCAGTTGTTGCCTCCCTTTCTTTTTATAAATAGATAGATCAATTTCTTTAGTAGGTTCAGATGGTTGAGCAAGGCTCCCAAAACTGTAATATCTTCGATAAAGTGATTGTGATCTAGTATGTACTGGACTTAAGACTTTTTGACTAATAGAAATCGACTTCTATTTCAGACTATCTGCTTCTAATGCTAAATGATCATATTTGAATGCTTCATATGGATAAATGTGGTAATGATATGATGGATGTTTGATCATTTTATTGTCATGGTGTTTATTTAGCTTTTTAGTTTCTGATTTCAAGAAGGTCTTTAGTCTCTTGTGGACCTGATGTTTGCAGTAGCCCTTACATTCCTCTCATTCAAGTCTTCTTTCGATCCACATTTACTCCCAAACTACTGGTTGAAGTTAGTCAAGACCTTATTTGCTGGTACATGTTAGACTTGTTTCTAAGTTAGGATATTATCATTTCGAGTTTTTCATTCGACCTTTCAAAAAACACTCATACTTTCACATATAATATGATGGGTACTAGGATTACCTTCCTTGCAATCAGAAGGTGAATCCTAGTTCTAACACCTACAACAATTCCACTTGAATATCAAGTACACGAAGGGTAGCACCAACCATGTCACAGATTTCCTCAGTCGACCCCCGGTGGCAGCGCTAACCACAGTTCTTAATTCTTGTGGACATGAGACATTTAGATGGCCACGATTATATAATAATGAATCTGATTTTTTTTACTTCCTATCAGACATTGATCGTAAGAAAAACATTTCCCAACTTTCATCTCCAGGATGGGTTATTATGCGATCTGAGCCACCTTTGTGTTCCTTCAAGTGAGTGTGCAAAGTTGATCTAGGAAGCTCATTACAGTCGGGAAACGAGATATTTTAGTGTAGAAAAGATAGTGGCAGTACCACAGAAGCATTTTTATTGGCTAAATCTTTGACAAGATGTTTGCAAGTCCATTAGATCCTGCACCTCCTGCACCATTTCCAAGCCCTCCATCAAGAAACAGGGGCTATACACCCCTCTTCCTACTTTGAATAGGCCTTGGGAGTGGACTACATATTTGGTCTACCTTCAACCAAGAATGGGACTGACTATGTCTTCATGGTTGTCGATCAATTCTCTAAGATGAAAATCTTGGCACCCTACAAGAAGAGCATCAGAGTGGAGGCCACATCCAAGATCTTATTCACACATGTTTGGGTTCAATTTGGGCTACTACAAACTATTATCTATGATCAAGACAGTAGTTTCATGAGCACCTTTTGGTCCAGCCTATGGTCGATGATGGACACCAATATGACCAAATCGAGTCCCTTCCACCCACAGACTTATGGACAAACAGAGGTAGTCAACAAGATGATTGTCCATATCCTACGAATGTATAATTCCAAACATCCACACACATGGGACGAAAGCCTTCTTTATCTTCAACATATATACAATAGAGCCATCCACATCTCTATTGGCCACGACCCTTTTCAGGTGTGCTTAGGGTTTCAACCATTGGACCCCATTGACGTAGCTCTGCCCACTATATCCACATAGGAAGAGTCCTCCCATGCTCAGACAGAGATTGATCGGGAAACCAATTTTTTTTAGCGCATCCAACACATCCAACAACAAGTTCATGATATTGTGTATAAATCCAATTCCAAGTACAAGAAGCACCATGATCAACATCAGGTACCTCACAAATTTCAGGTGGGAGATAAGGTCTCGTTGCATTTGTAGAAAGAGTTCCTCACAAGACCCCATCAGAAGTTGATCCCACTCTGATACGAGCCTTACAACATCACCAAGGATGTGGGTGAGACATATTTTGAATTAATTATTCCTCCTTTCCTTGGATTGCACCTAGTATTTAATGTGGAACTACTCTGACCATATATTCCACCTCTCCTAGACACTTTAGATGTGACCGAGCAGTTGGCCCCTACAAAACTAAATCCTTCCTACATCTAATAGGATATAATTGATCAGATCATGGATACCAATACAAAGGACACCCACCAACATACTATCAAACTCTATCGGGTCGTCAAAACATAACAGTTTCTTCATTGGGACAAGTATCTCACCATGAGTCAGGTTAAGAAAAAGTTTCCTCATCTAATGCAGGAACTTGATGAAATGGAGACCATTAATTCCTAAGGGGGCAGGAATGATCCAGGTGGATATCGGTGGCCACCCACCTATTCCACTAGCTCAAATCCCAATTTCAATTTTGGTAGTTTGTTTCTATCTTTTCGGGTCCTAAAATTCCAGGGCAGTTTTGAGGCCCTAAACAACGTTTTTTGGGCCCACCATAGTCACACTATGCATGAGTTCAGGGTGTGATGGAAACATGTGTATTTCCTTGGATAGACCTTTCCAACATGCTATCTTTCACCTAAAATGAAGATCACATGCAAACGTTACAACCCCAAAAAGTTGATGTACCATCTTACCCCATCGGGGCCCACATGAATTTTGGCACTTCATCTCCCAGGGTTATGTTTTTGGATGTTTAGGGTTTTCTCATTTATTATTTATGATAAAAATGCCTTTGGAGCCTCATTGTAACCAACTTCTCGTGAGTGATAATAGCCAACACATCTCTTCTTATATATAAGCTACCACCATTCTAGTTAGACTGTGTGCTTTTGCATTTTACAGTCTTTTGTATTTTAGACAATTATTAATAGAATCTGAGCTTTACTATATTATTGTGTTCCTTTCCATATCTCTGTGTAATTATTTGTTATATCTCTATCATATCTCTTCCTTCATATCGTTCCTAAAATAATCTGGATTAGTGGTATCATAGTGGTTTTCTCCTTGTTGTCCTCATTGCATGTACCCGACGAGGTCAGGGTATAGAGAATTAGGTCGCGAGCTTGTATCTCTTGAGGAAAACGACTCTTGCACGCCCAAGAGACCTTCCATGGCGGAAGAAAAGAGGGACGACATGATAGGATATCCTTTCAAATTTTTTCTCAAGGAATCCCTCGCACGACAGAGGAATGATATGATGGATAGTTTTGCCCAGATACTTCCATGACTGCCAGCAACAATGGAGACACCTTCAACCATAAATCACTTCGGGCATGAGACTCCCTTCAAGGTACAATTTAACTTTGATATTATTTTATTTGAAGGCTAGATAGATTCTGATGCTTTGGAAAAATGGTTAAATATGCTAGAGGGTTATTTCTCTGTCCACAATTTTTCCAATAATGAAAAGATCACCTTCACACTCCTTAAGGCCCTTCCCCATGTCAGAGATTGGTAGGATACTTATTGTGAGAAACATGTTGAGCATGATTCTATAATTTTTGGTCCAGGGCCCACTTGGGAGGATTTTTTTTATTCCCTCAAGGAACAATATTTCCATGTTGGAAGTTATGATGAACAATACACAAGATGGACCACACTGCACCAAGAGAGGGGCCAAACAGTGTCAGAGTTCACAAATAATTTTCATACCTTGCACACCAAGTTGGGTATGAAATACTTCGAGTGGTATATGGTCCTAAAATAACATGGGGCTCTACACTGATACATCTAAACCGAAATGGAGTTCTTAAACATCTCTTCATTTAGAGTCACTTATCAATATGCTGTCAAAATCGAGCAAAAATTCAAGCAACAGAACAAGCGGGAGTTTAGATATGAAAATCCGCAACAACCAAAGTATGGTAAGGGTGGCCCTAATTCCCAGGCCAAAGGACATATCAAGGATGGCCAACCCCAGGATAACCAGCCCAAGCCACCAACAAATAAGGGTAATGGGAAGTCGAAGAAGGACACTGGAAAATGGTGTGAGTTACATAAAATCTCTTGGCACAATATTGATGAATTTCTCTCCAAAAAATAATTGTTGGATGAGATGAAATCCCCAAGGTTAGATTCTAACTCAGACTCTGATGTCGAGCTAGAAAATGGAAGACAAATCATTTATGCAGAACCTAGTGTCACCACCGCTACCACAAAAGTCTATCTAAAGGAATCAGAGGAGCCTAAATAAGGGGAGCGTCTTTTCCACTCACAGATGTGGGTGAAGGTAACCCCACTCCATTTCATTGTTGATAGCAGTATCCATAAAAACCTAATCTCAGCAGAGGTTTTCAAGAGGTTGAAATTGAAAACAACACAACATCCTCAGCCATACACCATCAGTTGGCTCAGCCAGGGATGAGACATTCGCGTCAACTAGCAGTGTCGCATACACTATGACATCAAAACCTTCAAAGACGAAGTATTGTGTGATGTTTCCCCAATTGAATTTTGTGATGTTTTTCTAGGACAACCATATATGTGGAAACACCATGTTTTTTATGAATCTAGGCCCTATAGTGTCATTATTACTTTGGGAGATCAAATCTACAGGGTACCAGAGGAAGTACCAATATTGCAGTCACTTTGATCTCTACAAAGCAGTGAAGAAATGCGGTTTCTTAGAACATGATATTTTTCCTATGTATGGTTTGATCAAAAGGTGATCAGAAGGTCACTACAATTGGCAAAACCTCTACATGGGGTCTCTTAGCCCAACAACAACATGTGGACAGAATAATCAAGGGGTACAAAGACATATTTTCCTCACCTACTGGGATGCCTATGCACTTTCAGGTAAAGCACCCAATTGATATGACACCTAGTTCTCCTCTCGCTAATGGCCCTATATACAGGCGTTCTATTATGGAGAATGAAGAAATCAAATGCCAGATCCAAGAGCTAATTTTGAAGGGCCACATCAGACCCATCTTCTCACCTTGCTGGAGCCAAATTGTTCTAGTACAGAAGAAGGATCAACATGGTGACTTTGTATTGATTATAATGTCCTAAAAAAGATCACAGTCAAGAACCAGTACCCAATTCCCCGGATTGATGATCTTCTCGATCAGCTCAAGGGAGTCAAGTTTTTCAGTAAAATTGATTTGAAGTCAGGTTACCACGAGGTTCCAATTGAGAAAATTGATGCGTGGAAGACAACCTTCAAGTCCAAAGAAGGCCTCTTTGAGTGTTTGGTCATGCCTTTTGGCTTGACTAATTCCCCAACCACATTCATGCGGATGATGGATGATATATTACGGCCATTCATAAACTCCTTTGTGGTTGTATATTTGGATGACATCCTCCTCTTCAGCAAAACTTGGGAGGAACATTTGGATCCTATTCAATAGGTATTGGGAATCTTGCGACAACACAATTTATATTCCAACTTGGAGAAGTGTTACTTTGGTATGCAGAGAATCCATATTTAGGATACATCATGGATGCATAGGGTGTACATGTGGATCCATCCAAGATCCGAGTCATCTGAGATTGGTTAGGCCCAAAAACAATGACCGAGCTCTGCAACTTCTTGGGCCTTGATAACTTCTACTAATAGTTTGTGTTGGGGTTCCCTCATATTGCTTGGGCCCTAATACAAATGAACAAGGGTAGAACGAAGGCCAAGTTTGTGTGGTCCGCACCCCAACATAAATAATTCTAGGATCTAAAATCCCACCTCTGCTCAACACCAGTCCTCATTCTACCAGACCTGCAACGACCATTTGAGATTGAGAAAGATGCTTCATATTATGCTATTGGTTTATTCCTCACTCGGCATGGGCATCCAGTAGCCTATCATAGTGAAACTCTATTTGATGTTGTTCATAGATACCCCACCTATGACAAAGATATGTACTCCATTATGCAGGCATGTTGACAATGGAAGCATTACATTATGAGGAAGAAAATTATCATACACACTGATCACAGGCCTCTGCAATTCAGGAAGACACAAGGAAAGTTACAAAATGACCGCCATCAGAAGTGGTCCACGTACCTACAGAAATTCAACTTGAATATCAAGTATAAGAAGGCTAGCACCAACCATGTCACAGATTTCCTCAATCGACCCTCGGTGGCAGCGCTAACCACAGTTCTCAATTCCTATGGACATGAGACATCTGGATGGCCACAATTATACAATAATGACTCTGAATTTTATACTGCCTATCATACATTGAGCGCAGAAAAAATAATTCCCAACTTTCATCTATAGGATGGGTTACTATGCCATATGAGTCACCTTTGTGTTCCTTCAAGAAAGCATGCAAATCTGATCTGGGAAGCTCATTACAATCGAGAAGTGGGACATTTTGGTGTAGAAAAGATAGTGGTAGTATTGCATAAGCATTTTTATTGGTTGAAGATTCGACAATGTGTTCTCAAGTACATCAGATTCTGCACCACCTACGCCATTTCCAAGCCTGTCATCAAGAAATAGGGGCTATAAACCCCTCTTTCTACCCTACATACGCCTTGGGAGTCCATCTCCATGGACTACATGTATGGTATTCCTTCAACCAATAATAGGAATGACTGTGTCTTCGTGGTCGTCGATCGATTCTCTAAGATGGAAATTTTGGCACCCTACAATAAGAGTATCACGGTTGAGGCCACTGCCAAACTCTTCTTCACAAATGTTTGGGTTCATTTTGGGCTACCAAAAAACATTATGTCTTATTGAGACAGTAGGTCCCTAATCACCTTTTGGTCTAGCCTATGGTCGATGATGGACACCAAGCTGACCAAATCGATTGCCTTCCACCCACAAACTGGTGGACAAATAGAGGTAGTCAACAGGATGATTGTCCATATCCTACGAATGTATAATTCCAAACATCCACACACATGGGATGAAATCCTTCCTTATGTTAAAAAAATATACAACAAATCCCTCCACAACTCTATTGGCCAAATCCCTTTTCAGGTGTGCTTGGGGTTTCAGCCATTGGCCCCCATTGAGGTAGCTTTTCCCATTGCAGCTACACAGGAAGAGTCCTCCCATGATGAAACAAAGGTTGATCCGGAAGCCAAATTTTTTTAGCGCATCCAACACATCGAACAACAAGTTCATGATATTGTGAAGAAATCCAATTCCAAGTACAAGCAGCTCCACGATCATCATCGGGTACCACACAAATTTCAGGTGGGAGATAAGGCCTGGTTGCATTTGTAGAAAGAGCACCTCATAGGACCCCATCAGAAATTGCACCCACTCTGATATGGACCTTACATCATCACCAAAGTCGTGGGTGAGAATTCTTTTGAATTAAGTATTCCTCTTTTCCTTTGATTGCACCCGGTATTTAATGTGGAATTGCTTCGACCATATTTTCCACCTCTCTTAGACACTTCGTATGTAGTTGAGCAGTTGGCCCTTACATAACTCAATCCTTCCTACATCAAACAAGCAAAAGTTTATCGGATCATCGATACCAAGACAAAGGACACCTACCAGCAGACTATCAAACTCTATCGGGTTGTCAAAGCAGGGTAGTTTCTTCATCAGGGCAAGTGGCTCACCAGGAGTCAGGTTCCGCAGAATTTTACTCATATGATGTAGGCACTTGACGTAATGGATACCATTTATTCCTAAGGGTGGAGGAATTATCTAGGTGGATATGGATGGTCACCCAACTATTCCACTGGCTCAAAGCCCAATTTCCATTTTAGCAGTTTTTTTCTAGCTTTTTGGGTCCTAAACTTTCAGGGTCGTTTTGAGGCCATAAACAACGTTTTTTGTGCCCTCCATAGTTACATTGTTGGCGAAGTTAGAGTGTGATGGAAACGTGTGCATTCCTCAAATAGACCTTTCCAACGGGATATCGTGCGCCTAAAACAAAGATCGTATGCAAAAGTTACGACCTGAGAAGTTGATGTACCAACTTACCCCATCGGGGCCCACATGACTTTTGGCGCTTTATCTCCTAGGGTTATGTTTTTGGATTTTTAGGGTTTTCTCATTTATTCTTTATGCTGAAAATGCCTTTGGACCCTCATTGTAACCATCTTCTTTCGAATGAGCGTAGCCGACACATCTCTTCTCATAGATAAGCTACCACCATTCTAGTTAGATTTTATGCTTTTGCATTTTTAGAGTCTTTTGTATTTCAAAAAGTTATTAATAGAACTTAGATTTACTATATTACTATGTTCCTTGCCATATCTTTGTGTAATTATTTTTTATATCTGTACCTTCATATCATTCCTAAAATAATTTGTATCATCCTTCTTCTTCTTGCTTTCTTGAGCAATCGACTCTCCACTGGCAATCTTCTTGAACTTGCACTTCCTTGCCTAGTTGGAAAGAGCAATGTTCTCATCATGGATACTCTTCAAACCATCCATGGACTCTAACTGAATCTCCTCCTGAATACAATCAATCCATAATCTATCAAACCTTGGCACTGTCTCTCGTGCACAAATCCCCTACACAAAAGGTTCCCAAGACTTCGGAAGACCTCTCAAATCTACATTCACCAACTCAACATCTTGCATTATCTCGCCAATGGATGAAAATTGATCTCAGATCTGTGTAATCTTCATAATATAGTTGAAAATCATGTCCTCATTGGACATCATGACAACTTGAAGTTGGTGCTTCAAATGTAGCAACCTTCTTGTATTCTTGTTTTGGTATATACTCACCAAAGCATCATACATTTCCTTGACATATTTCTTCTCGAAAATGTGCAATATTAAGTGATCCTTTATGTATTCTAGCAAAACCCACTTGGCTTTCACTTCCTTCTTCTTGTGAGCTACCAATTCCTGTGGATAAGTAGGACTTGCAACCATAGCCTCAACATACTCTTTGAGGTCATTCTCCTCCAATAGAAGAAGAACCCTTTCCTTCCATGCTCGGAAGTTTGTTTCCCTTCCAACCTTTCCTCAATATTAAATGTGTTCACCAATGTGTCTCAAAGGATGAATCACTCTCTCCTTCAAATCCTCGGCTCCAAGATATGATCTGATAACCCTCTGCTTAAACTATCATGTACTATCTTGTATGGCCTTGTACGTGATTGTCTCCACTGCAACCCATGTATGTACACAATTCAACCCACTGCAAATCGTGTATGTACACGACTGTTACCATTTTGAACCATGTATACCATCGTACACCTACAAAAACCCTATTCTTCCTTAGTACTACAATTTCCCTGAAGTCCATCCATCAATTTCCACCTCTGGTTATAACTTTTCTTGCAACTGTTGAGATCTATTCTCTTGGTTTCCTCCCTTCAGAGAAACCTTGCTCTGATACCATGTTGATTTATGTCTCCAACAACCCTTGATATGCTCTAATACCATGTTGATATTCATCCTCTACTCAACACCCGACAGTCATCTCAAAATAAAATCACTTTGTCTATTATAAGAACAATTGAGTAATCAACTAAACATGTAGTGGAAGCATAAACTAGGAAACCAAAATATCACACACAAGACACCAACATTTTTTAGTAAACTACCCCTGTAAAAACCCTAGAGGGAAAACTAGTTTCAAGATGCTTTTATTAAGGTCAAATTTAGGTTCCCATAACAGGGAAAATGGCACATTAGGAGAAATACAACTATAGACAAACCTGGTCAAGTATTCATTGTTGTACGACCCCTAAACATCATGCTTTTCGAGGTACATGTGATTTTCCTTCTACTGTACCACATACATATACAAATGTCTCCACTATGAATCACATATATGTATCGAAAACCCATGCGAAAAGCTCTGTATGATCTGACACTTCCATATGGCTTCTATCCTATGAAACCCAATCGTGGTTGCCTCTATTATCTCTTCTCCTTGACTTGTATGACCTCTAGATGGAATTTAGTATCCACCTATCCAAGATCTTGAATCACGGTTCTTTATGATCCAAACCTCTCTGCATCAATACTTGGATGAAATCTCTTCACCCAACCTATGAGATCTCCTCACTCTAGTGTAAGAAAAATTCCTTCTTTGCTTCTACACTCTTCACACTAGCAAAAGTCCTTCTTTGGTATCCTTAACCTTGGTCTCTCACTAAAGTCCCAACCTTGATCTCTCACCAAAGTCTCTGTGTCGACTCTCTCAACAAAAGTATCTTCCTCCTTCACCCTATCCTTGCTTTTATAATCATGAGTTACATTCTAAATATAATCTCCAAAGTGATCTACGGTTGATATTACTTCTCAAACCCACTTAAGATTTAGATTACATGTTGCATGCTAAGCATGTTCCTTAAATAACTCAATTCACTAATAAAAACACTTTTACTTTAATTAATTCATTTTACCTAAACTAAAATCAAGACTATAATACTTTCGACAACTTCCACATGCTAGACACATGCCAATGCAAAAGTACCTGTCTGATGCTACCAATAATATCAACAACTCTAACAATCAACATTTAGTAAATTTTGTGATTCCTATGATTGAATCCCCACCTAGAGAAGTAATATAGCCAATTTTGTTGTCCTTTGACATACAATTTCCCTAAGTTCATTTCTCTTTGTGCCCAACTTTATGACCCCTCCAAATGGCTAGCCTTGTCTAATGTTGGTTCTCGAACAATTTTTTGAGTAAACCCTGTAATGATTTCCCAAATCCTAATGGTCACAAAGAATGTTATACCACTAAATGGTGAAACCTTAGCCATTGAATTCAAAGACCTATTCCCTATTGATGTGAATGACATTTTGAACCGTTATTTACCAAAAGGAGCCACTCTTCCTAAAATTACTCTGCCCTTTAAAGATGCAATTTTTCCCAAAACCCTCATGAGAAGTCATTTCAATTATGTGTAGCATCCTAGGTATGAGGATGCCATATTGTTGAAGAAAATATCCTAAGTATGAGGTTTCCATATTGTAGAAGAAAATATCCTAGGTATGATGCATAATATTTCCACCATCAAAGGAACCTTTTGTAAAGTATAATTATGATGAGTAACTTTTTTATGCCATCCATAAACAATTTCTACAGTTTTCAACATTTAAATACTTCATATATCAATCTTGTTTGGTGTATCCTATTTTATATTTCTAGTCAACCAATTTTTACCATTCAAATTGGAATAAATTTGATCAAGAGTCAAATCCCCATCCATTAACTAAATGGAATCATGTTGTAAGAAAACATGCTAAGAATGAGGGATTCAAGACTTTTGTTGATAAATTCATGTTCATAGCTCATATAATATTCTATGGAGATCAACCCATAGGAAATACTTTGAATGAGTCTTGATATTAGAGTAGGAGACTTGTATATCTTTGAATATTGTGCCATTATTAGAATCTATGGAGTTCATATCCAACCATTTATTTTACCACTTTACTTAACCTCAAGAATATGTGTATTGGAATATATCAGACAAAGATTGAATTTTGATCAACTATGTTTTGTTCCTAGACTCTAAAATACCTCATTTACACTATATTTTGTTTCCCTTTATAGTAAAAAATAAATCAACATTCACCATTTTTGAAAAAATGTTAAAATCCCCGAGATTTGAATTAGGAGAAGTTTGGAAATATGATCTACATCATGTAATCTCTAATATGAGAATTGAAAAAAAACAAAAAAACAGCATGTCCATCATACAAATTTGGAAATGGAAATATTAGCTAATAAAGAAAGTTCGAGAAAAGCTTAAGAAATTTTGCAGGGTAATCATATGCATTTGGATAAGGCACTAGAGGTAAAGGAATAATCAATTTAGACTTCAACTAAGCAAGAAGATGAGGTCCTTGAGGTTGTGATGGTTGATTGTGAACAATTCTCAAGTGAAGTATAACTAGATCAAGTTCAATTTCTTCCATGGTTGTTGATGCAAACAAAAATAGATTAAGGGGAGAGATAGAGCTACTAATATATATTCCTCATCAACCAAAATTGGGAAGTAGAATAATGGAAGGAGTCAAGTGAGACTGTTAAATAGAAAGAAAGTGATATTGTCTAGAAGAATGCTAGATTAGAGGAATTGATGGAACATATTAAGCATAAGAGGATCAAGATTTCTCAAAGACCACTTCTTCTTTCCAATAAAATAGTCATTGATCAAGAAGATCAAGTGGATGAAGCTACACTATTTTTAGAAGATAATTTCAATAATAAATTTTATGCAGTCCCTATGATGATGGTCACACATGTCCCAACAACTTCTAAATTAGAAATTGTTATGAAAGAGGATTTACCTATAGAAGGAACCTTCAAAATCAAGGAAGAAATTTTTATAAGAATTGATCTAAACATTTTCTCTAAATGGCCATGGTTAAGTAGTCACAATATTTTAAGAAAAATAAGTATTAATAGACATTCCTAAAGGACCAGTAGTTCCAACGTTTTTAATTGTATTTTGTCATAATAAAGGAGAGTTCAACATAGTGGTACTGCATCCTAAGATAATTAATAATAAGTATGAGATTAGAGCTCATGAATATGATACTACAAAGATTAAATTTGATTTGAAGCATATGCATGTGATTGATAAGATAGAATGTCATAGAAAAACTAGTGACTTAGTATCTAGAAAATAATTCAAGTACCATTGATGTGGAAAAACTTCAAAATATGGTCACTAACTAGCTGGTCAACTTAACCAGAAGAAGATAATCAATAAATCCATATTGGAAACAATAAAATATCTTGAAGGTAATATAATGACTTTAGGAACAAATAAAAAAGATGAGGAGATTGTCAAAGCACCGATGAAAGAAAAAGATTTAGAAATAAAAACTTTGGAATCAAAGTTGAAAGTATCAAATGTTGACCACATACAACAAAATAGATAGCAACAGCTCATCAAGAAAAAGAAAAATTGTTGGCTCAGATTTCCATGTTGAAAGATCAAAACTATCATTTGGGCCTTAAAATTAATAAATTAAAAAAAGAGAAAGAAGTAACATAACCAAAAAAGTATGCAATGATTCAACATTTGTCTATCGAAAAAATGGATTTGACAAAAGAAAATGACAATCATAATGAGATTACTAAACTTGGAGCACCCCTAAAGAGTAAAATTTCTGAACTTTCAAATAATGTTTTGAGTCTGGAAGCAAGATTAAAGGTAAATGAAGGAAAGTTCATTGAATTAAGATCTTCTATGAAAGAAAAAGAGGTAATGATAAAGAGCCTATAAGATAAATTGTGTGTGAAAGAGTAGAGCGTTGTTGATGGTAATCAATTGATAGAAAAGCTAAATAAATCCCTTGATGATGCTACAAAATAGATGTCAATTAAATGATATTTAAATGGTGCAAAGCATTTAATTTGGGACTAGATTATCCTTATAATGAACCAATTAAAGCCCTATTTGGAAGTCCTTTAGGAAAATGAAACCCTGATGTGGCATGTCCAAACTGAAGTAAATAAGCTTTGGATAGATATTGAGAAGAAGCCTTCAAGTGGTTCACGATGTGATTGGATTATTAAAATATAAATCCTAGAAAGAATTATCTCTTCTTGGGATAAATGATTGAAAAACCATGATAATGAATGTAGGGAGAGTTAACTCCAAGAAGAATATGATACATATATATTAAAATAGATGCAATGCAGTTGATCAGGCTAGTAAATCCTTCAAAAATAAGTTCACACCTTTGTACAAAATGGGTTTACTATTGGGAAGTCTCTTAGGCATGTCAGACAATTGGTTTAGATTGATGGACAATTGGTTTGGATTGTTGGTTGTCATTGATTTCAACCCTTAGAGAGTGATATTGTAGATTGATGTCAACCCTTGAGTATGTCTGGTAGCTCCAGAGGTATGGGTAAGGAACCCAAGTTTGGTTGAGGTATAAAGGTATGAAGATCAATGTGTTTGCAGGTAATGCTATTCTATATGGATAGTACATGTCATGTCATTTCCGGTGACATGTGAAACACCACATAACTCCTCACAGTTAGAGAGTTATGACCATGGGAAGTTGGAGAATCCTCATGATTTATCTAGAAGCCCCTAGAAGGTCAAAGAAGTCAATTATTCTAGAAGCTCCTAGAAGAAGTGTACTAGTCAAATTGATGGTAACTAGGAGTTAATCATGGGTATAGTTGTTGCATTAAGAAGATAATGAAAAATAAATTAGTTGCAACAAGAAGTTGTGAGTTTGGCAATTATGGTAAAGTAGTTGTGATGAGAAGATTGAATAGTCAAAGTGGTTGACCAAGAAATAAATTAAATAATAAAGTGGTTGCAACAAGAAGTTGGTTAAGGGAAAAGAAGTTATGAATTGACTAGTTATAGAAAAGTAGTTGCAACAAGAAGTGGTGAGTTTACTATTTATGGATAAGTCAAAGTGGTTGCAAAAGAAATTAATTAAATAATAAGGTTAGTTGCAACTAGAAGTGGATATATTACTATTTGTGGATAAAGTGGTTGTAAGTGGACAAGTGGTTAGAAGTGGATTAGCCCTAGAAGAAGGAAGTTGGGTAAAGTTAGTTAGAAGGTAACCCCTTGAGGAAGCTACTTGGAGAGCATAAATAAGAGAGAAATGGTCTCTTATTAGCACCTATTTTTTAGCATAATTGAATATCCATTTGTGAAAGGTAATTTGGCAAGTATTATTGATAGATCAAATTTGCGGCAGCAAATTGACAACAAAAAAATCGTGGCAAAAAATTCACGGCAGAAAAATCACAGCAAAAAAATGCGGCAGAAAAATCGTGGCAGCAAAATCACAGCAAAAAAAACTCGCCCACAGAATCGTGGCAAAAAATTCATGGTAGAAAAATTGTGACAACAGAATCATGGAAGAAAAATTGCGTCAGCAAAACGCAACAGAATCGCGATAGTAGAACCATGACAACATAATTGCGGCAACATAATTGCGACAACAAAATCACGGCTACAGAAACAGATCCACAATAAGATCCACAACTACAAGAAGAAAAAGGTTGTTGTGGCAGGTTGTGTTGTGCATAGTTGATGCACTTGTGTTGGTACAGGTTGTTTGGTGCAGGTTGATTGGTATAGGTTGTTATAGGTTGCTGGTACAGGTTATAACAGGTTGTTACAGGTTGTTGGTACAAGTTGTTTGGTGCAGGTTGATTGGTACACGTTGTTACATGTTGTTGGTACATGTTGATAGTGATAGGTTGACGGTGGCAATGTTTGATTCAACGACATGTTGTTTACATTTGGCATTAATATTTCAGGGTGGTTGGATGGGGAAAGGAAAGGGGGTTGTAGCCTCCTTTTGGTTGGTGCCGAAGAATCAGGGAGTTGGATATTCCTTCAAGTTGGATCCTAAGAACTAGCTGGTTGTAGCCACCTTCCAGTTTTAGTTGGAGAACATAGGGGGTTGTAGCCTCCTTCTAGTTGTAGCTAGAGAATTAGGGAGTTGGAGCTTCCCTCGGGTTGTAGCCTGGGAAACTAGGGGGTTAGAGCCTCCTTCGAGTTGGAGCTGGAGAATTGGAAGTAGGTGCTTCCTTGAACATAATTATTAAATACATATAAGAAAATAATTTAGTGGTTTTCTCCCGCATTGGGTTTCCATGTAAAATACTAGTGTATTATGCATTGTGTGGATGTGTCTATTATTGTTTATTATGCACTGATGGATGTTAATATTATATGATGCAATAATATATTAATGATGAACTGATGAACATTGTTGAATAAGTTAAAATAATATACATTGTGGTTAAAATAATTAATAAGTGGTATAAATTGTTCATTACTGATTCACCCCCCCCCCCTCTCAGTAATCCAACAATTGGTATCAGAGAAGGTTCCTTCAGTAAACAGTTTAACCACTGGAAGGAGATCATGGCATATACTGAGAATGGAGTACCATTGTTTAATGGTCAGAATGGTCTAAAGTATGATATGTGGAGCATAAGGAAGAGAACCTTTTTAGAGGCACAGGGATATGATATTTAGTAGTTGTGACATGATACAATGCTACAAAGAAAGCAAAGACTACAGCCAAGAAGGAATTGAAGAAGAATAACAAACTAGAAATGGATTTCATCTCGGAAGGATTACCTGATCCGGTAAGAGAAAACGTTGGTAAATCTTCATCAACTAAAGAAATTTGGGATAAGTTACATAATATCTATTATTCACTCATCAAAAAGTCAGAGAATGTCAAAGAATATGTAGCTACAGATCAAGAGGAAATATGCTCATCATATCAAACATATTCATAAGAAGAAGAGTATGGAATCAATAGAAGTATGTTTTTCAGTTGTAATTGTGAAAAGGGAGGACATCTTGAATTTGAATTCCCGCATTTGAAAATTGAAAGTGATAAGATAGAAAATCCAAATGAAATAGAAGATAATTCAGAGATTAAAAGGGAAAAGAATCATATAATCAATGAGAAAGAGAACTTGAAGAAGAAATTGTCACCTTGAAGATACAACTTGAAGAATAAAGAAGAACAAAAGAAGTAATGAAGATTCAGATGAAGAAGAAAGAACAGGACTGTGAGGAGCTTGAAGAAGAAGTTGTCATGCTGAAAGTAAAAGTTTTCAAGCTCAGTAAAAATGTTGAAGAAGCATCCACGTCATCAGCAAGGAAACTTGAAGAGAAATGTCACAGGTTACCAGAAAATAGGATTGAAGAAAAACCCAAGAGTTATTCTGAAGTAATTAAAGGTTTTATGAATAAGGAAGAGTGCAAGCCACAAAGAAACATCAATCATGATCGTGATCAGTCAAGGAAGGAATTCAAAAGGACTACGCCACAAAGAAGATCATTCACTCCCAGGTATGTAAATTTCTTTTATGGTCATTGTTTTTGTTGTACTAACTTTGGACATAAGGTTGCAGATTGCAGGGCTTATGAAATAAATGTTCAAGAAAGAAATGTTTATGTGGCCTCACAGAATATTGAATGCTACAAATGCCACAACTATGTTCATATAGTCAGGAATTGTAGAAGCGTAACAGTGCCATCCATGAAGAAAGAAACCGATATTAGATACACCAAGATTTAGAAAATAAAAGAACAAGAAGAAAAGCAAGTGAATAGAGATCAGGTCCCAGAAATTGCAAGACATACAATAGTTTGAGGAAAGAAAGAAAAAGAAGAACAGATTTCAAGAACCATATTGTTAGAATCCACATCAGAGCAAGATCATAATAAAGAGTAGGTAAAGAAAGAGCAAGTCCCATAGATCACAATATTTGCAGTAGTATAAGAAAGAAAATAAGATCATGTGAATAAAGAATAGGTTCGAGATATTATACTTTCAGGAATTGTAGTGCAAGATGAATCCATAGATAGAAAGAAAGAAGTTAGAGCTCAGAGAGATGTTGATTCTACCAACGAGGATGATGACTACATCAGAAAGGCATTTTTATGAGCCATCCAACTTGGAGACTCCTAGGTAATATGAATATTAGACAGGGGGAGTCTATACAATAGCTGAGATAGTTTAGAGAACCATCCTTCGAGCAAATTGCAGAGTTTAAGTAGATAGATTCAGAGCAGTTAGTTAGCAGAAGTACAATATGGAAGATTGATCAATTGCAGTAGTGAAGACTTCATGATAATACAATGACAGATGGGTCAACATTGTGGAAAGTTGAGTAGCAGAGTCATAGATAGTATGGACAAAGATTTATTCGTAAGAACACTTATCAAGTTTGGACATATATATGACAGTGGATGAGAGCATGGATTCAGAGATTGGTTCATAGATTGGTTTAGAGATAAAGGAACATTATCATAATAGATGATAATGACACAGGAATATTTGAATGCTTATTCTTGAATGCTTTTCATATATGTCAGATGATTACACAATGAATCACCAATGGACAATAACTCCAAAATGTAGCAGGTACAGGAAGACTTATATTGTTCTACACGACATCTTGCAGAGATGTCAAAGGAAGAGATTCAAATTCATGGAGAGAGAGTTAAAGTTTTCGAGAGAGCACGAAGGAATGATTCCAGGGGGAGCGATGGTCACAGGGGGATCATGAGCATCATTACTACAGTATTGCATCAAAGTGATACCCTTTTCCAAAGAGGGAGAGACTCTTCAAATGCAGGGAGAGAGAGTAATCAGAGACTTAGAAACACAGAGAAAGATCAAAGGAATCTAGATAAGGGGAGAATCCCAAAGGACAGTGTAGACAAGGGGAGCATCCCTAAGAAGAGTTCAGTCAAGGGGGAGCAACCCCAAGGAGAGATACCTTTTTCCATTGATGTCAAAGAGGGAGAGATATAAACATTGATGAGGAGTGTGAGAATGAATGTTATCATGACTAAGTGTTGCCATCAATGTTGGTGTTTCCATCAATGCCAAAGGGAGAGATTGTCAGAAAGTTGGTTTAGATTGATGGATAGTTGGTTTGGATTGTTGATTGTCATTAATTTCAACCCTTGAAGAGTGATATTGTAGATTGATGTCAACCCTTAGAGATTGATGTCAACCCTTGAGTATGTCTGGTAGCTCCAGAGGCATGGGTAAGGAACCCAAGTTTGGTTGAGATATAAATGTATGAATATTAGTGTATTTGCAAGTAAGACTATTCTAGATGAATAGTACATGTCATGCCATTTTCAGTGATATGTGGAACGTCACATAACTCCCCACGGTTAGAGAGTTATGGCCATGTGAAGTTGGAGAACCCTCATGAGTTATCTAGAAGCCCCTAGAAGGTCAACAAAGTCAATTATTCTAGAATCTCCTAGAAGAAGCATACTAGTCAAATGGTAACTAGGAGTTAATCATGGGTATAGATGTTTCATTAAGAAAATAATTATAATTAAATTAGTTGCAACAAGAAGTTGCGAGTTTGGTAATTATGGTAAAGTAGTTGTGATGAGAAGATTGAATAGTCAAAATGGTTGACCAAGAAATAAATTAAATAATAAAGTGGTTGCAACAAGAAGTTAGTTAAGGGAAAAGAAGTTATGAATTAACTAATTATAGAAAAGTTAGTTGCAACAAGAAGTTGTGAGTAAAGATAAATTATTTAAATAATAAAGTAGTCAAAGTGGTTGCAAAGATAAATTATTTAAATAATAAAGTGGTTGCAATAAGAAGTTGTGAGTTTACTATTTATGGATAAGTCAAAGTGGTTGCAAAAGAAATTAATTGAATAATAAAGTTAGTTGCAACTAGAAGTGGAGATATTACTATTTGTGGACAAAGTGGTTGTAAGTGAACAAGTGGTTAGAAGTGGGTTAGCCCTAGAAGAAGGAAGTTGGGTAAAGTTAGTTAGAAGGTAACCCTTTGAGGAAGCTACTTGGAGAGTATAAATAAGAGAGACAGGGTCCCCTATTAGCACCTATTTTTTATCATAATTGAATATCCATTTGTGAAAGGTTATTTGGCAGGTCTTATTGATAGATCAAATTTGCGACAACAAATTCACAACAAAAAATTCGTGGAATAAAAATCGTTGCAGAAAAATCATGACAGAAAAATCGCGGCTGCAGAATCGTAGCAATAAAATCACAGAAGCAAAACTGCAGCAACAGAATCGTGAAAGCAAAACCACAACAGCAAAATCGTGGAAGCAAAACCACGACATCAGAATCGTAGCAATAGAACCGCGGTAGTAGAATCACGACAACAAAATCGCGACAACAGAATCATGGCTATAGAAATAGATTCATAATAAGATCCACAACGACAAGAAGAAAAAGCTTGTTTTGACAGGTTGTGTTGTGCATAGTTGATGCACTTGTGTTTGTACATATTGTTGGTACAGGTTGTTACAAGTTGTTGGTACAGATTGTTACAGGTTTTTTGGTGCAAGTTGAATGGTACCGGATGTTACAGGTTGTTGGTACAGGTTGAAAGTGGCAGTGTTTGATTTAGTTACAGGTTGTCTAGATTTTCCATTAATATTTTAGGGTGGTTGGACGGGGCAAGGAAAGGGGGTTGTATCCTCCTTCCCGTTGGTGTCGGAGAATCAGGGAGTTGGAGCTTCCTTCAAGTTGGAGCCTGAGAACTAGGTGGTTGTAGCCACATTTCAGTTGTAGCTAGAGAACATAGGGGGTTGTAGCCTCCTTCTGGTTGTAGCCAGAGAATTGGGGAGTTGGAGCTTCCCTCATGTTGTAGCCTAAGAAACTAGGGGGTTGGAGCCTCCTTCCAGTTGGAGCTAGAGAATTAGAAGTTGGTGCTTCCTTGAATGTAATTCTTAAAGACATATTAGAAAAGCATTTTGTGGTTTTCTCCCACATTGGGTTTCCACGTAAAATATCGGTGTACTGTGCATTGTGTGGATGTGTCTATTATTGTTTATTATGCATTGATGGATGTTAATGTTATATGATGCAATAACATATTAATGATGAACTGGTGAACATTGTTGAATAAGTTAAAGGAATATGCATTGTGGTTAAAAGGATTAATAAGTGGTATAAATTACTCATTACTGATTCACCCCCCCTCTCGGTAATCCAACAAGGCACTTGTAATAGTCATCACCTATTATACAGTAAACCTAATGAATTAATTAAATATATATGTAATAAAGAGATAAATGGATAAAAGTACATAAACGAATGATTAGTTGGAGCGAGTACAACTGCTCCAACCATCTTCCTAATGTATAAATACTCTTGAAGAATGAATAAAGACTCGGTTGGTTAACCTTCCTTAAATTATCTCTCTCTTTTTTAGTACATGTGTGTTCCTAATATTCTTTCTATAATGTAGTTATGTTCTTGATTGCATGACTTTAATCTTTGGACTACAACATTTTGGTTCCATTGTTGTATGACTTGAACCGGGACAAGCTAAAAAAAATGATCTTGGATGGAAGATTTGTTCTAGATGCTTGCAGAATTCTTGTGTTGAAGAAGATAGGATCTTGGAGCAACCTTCTTCTTGTTAGAACGAGCTTGGGTGAAGAGCATCTTGCCATTGATTTGTTGTTGAGTATGCTCATGGAAAGAAGATGATGATGTCCTCCGTGGAGCGCTAATGATCTTGTTGCAGAAAATCACACCAAAAAAGACTGTACATTTTGAAAAAACATAGTCAAGGAGTTCACATTGTACTAATTCAAACTAAAAGAACACACAGGAGTTGGATGTGCTAGCATCTACTGAATTATCTATTAGTGACTGCACACTTATATATCATGCTAAGAAGAATTCCTTGTCAACTTTGCAAAAGAAAAAGAAAAAAGTCACCTATCCAAAATTCGAAGTACTTATCTTGGTACAATGCCTTGTCAATCATTCAATATCCATGTACATACATTATGTGGGTGATTTCGCTTGTACTTCTAGGTTTCAAATTGATACATATTTCCAAGTTTCATGGTTATGAGATGTTTTGAAATGCTTATGAGAAGAGATTGTGGTTGGGGGAAGGTTTTGGAATTCTTATGAGATGTCAACATCAACATACGGTAAGGAAGGTTTTTTGGATTGCTCATACAAACACCATCAATGGTTGAGAGCTCTTGATGTTGCATTAGGGTTTATTTTCCATGATTTTCTCTAACTCGTGGCTACTGCGAGCTCTCTTCCTGTCTCAAGTGTACGTTGTGTTGTGTTCTAGTCGAAAATAGGTATTACATGATGAAAATAGGTATTTGACGAATGATTGGCAAGGGATATACGAACAATTTTGTGCAACCTTCTCATACCTAGGTGTTGCTCCTAATATTATGGTTTCCCTCGAGACCATAATGAAATTCCTTTTTAATAATCAGTAGAACAAGCCATCCTCCCAAATTTATTTGAAGAAATGATATTCCATCATGTCTAAGAAAGAAGTGAGACAAAAGTGGCCCATGCACCCATGGGGTGTTACCATATTACAGGTTAGTGTAATGGCAATGAAGATGATCTCGATGAGTTTCTACACTTCGAATATAAAGAGACTTAAGGAGAGTGGTTTATGAAAGAGGTTTCAAAGGATTTGGATGGTAAAATCTACAGAGAACCCCCTCGAAGTTGAAAACGTTGAATAAGTTGCCTTTATTGGTGACTAGTAAGACAAACAAATAATGCAAGGGTCATGACATTACCTAGAGAATATGCTAACCTCTTTCTTGGGAAGAGGAGCCCAGGGTCAGGACATTACCTAGAGAATATGCTAACCTCTTCTCACTAGCAAGAGGAGAGTTGGGAGAAATAAAAATAAGTTGAAGCCCATTAAAAGGAAATAGACATAGACAAAAGGCTAAAGAAGAAATAGACATATTTGTAATTATTATACACGAAAATTGATATTCCAAGGCACTAAAATTAAAACTATAGCATCACATCAATCACTCACTAGCAAGATAGGATGCTAACGAGTATTTATTGTCAATTATAAGGAGAACACATTGATGGAATACGAATTATTGCGATCGTCGTGATCGAAGAGTGTTAAAAAGTTCAAATGTTTATGTTTATTTAATTAATTGCCAGACTTTATTCACCGTCCACACTCGTACGCAAATGAACAAATTACAACCACAAATAGTTAGACCCACCTTTCATTATTCAAACTCTTTATTCTCTTTTTATGGACTTCTTTTCCACTATTGGAATTTCATCAATACAAAAAAATTAATCAGTTTTTTATAAAAAAAAATTATTTTATTCATAAAACTATAATACCAATATACAAAATTAGAGTTTTCAAGTCCATTTTTTTATTAAAGTTGAAAAATCTAATTTCCTTGGCATATTCTACTTACACGTGGCAAGGATCTTTTGAATATAAAGCAGAGCCCTCTTGTCGTTGTTCAACTTAGACATGGAATCACGTTTTCTCTTCTCTTTTAAGATTTAGAATCGTCAGTGCTTACATCATATATATATAGTAGATTCATAATGGTCATATATCCTTGCAGTCTTTTGAGTTTAATTAAGTGAAAAATATATGTAAACCCAACTTTAAAGACAAAATAGACGTAAGCAAAAATAAACAATAGAATGAGAGGGTTGTGTAATAGAAAAGCTATACCAAACACATCACACATCATCTTATCTCCTTGCAAGTTGGAAGACTTTGCCAAACACTCACCATACAAATATAATTTATTGTCTCTTTTCTAGAGTTTGTTGTTTTTTCAAGTTAGAAGACTTTGCCAACCACCCACCTATCTTATCGCTCAAGAAATTGTTATGGAAATAATAGTAAATGTTGAGATTGGCATTTGGGGATTAGCATTCCAAGTGCATTTCATATGAATGCATTTATGTATTTAAAGTTAAATAAGATCATTCATAATGATGAATGGTTACAAAATAGAAATATTTTGTTAGATAAAGAGGACGATCAATAAATTTTTGATTATGGAGTATTTAGTGTTTTGTATGTTGAGTTTGACATTGTCATATTTAAAGTTATTTAGATTTGATGATTTAAAATTCAGTATACAAAACATAAAATGCTTTAGATCCAATGTTGTAGAACTCAACATACAGAGCATTAAATGCTATATAGTTGGGTGTTTATTGATTGCTAATGAAAATGATGTTTTGTACCATGAAAAAGTTTAAGCTTGTGACAAAGAAAATGGGTTCTACTTCAATGTATTCTATTGGATTCTAAAGTCAACATCTTATATTGTTGAAGTGATTCATATTTATTATTAATTTAGCAATATTTTTGTTCTATAAATTAACATTACATTAATAAATGAGTAAGTTAATTATAATTTTTTTTTTCCAAATTTGATAGGAATTTTGTTAGAAGTTATAATTCCACTTGATTCGTAAGAGTTTTGGTCATGAAATTTTTTCCTTAAACTCATTTAAGAAGACTCGTATTATCAAAATTTCAAAAAAATTGACTCCAAAAAAATTAAATTTATCCACCTTTTAATTTACTTCATTAATAAATTGAAAAAAAAAAACATAAAAAAGCATCTTAATACAATTAAATGTTTAAATGATTATTGCTATATGCATCGAATTAAAATAGAGAAATCAAATTTTCTCCCTCGGACAGAAAGAAAAACTTCCTAATTAAGATAAACTAATGCAATTAAAGTGCTATGCAAAAGTCTTTTTCATAATGTTTGACTTTATTTCATAAGAAAGGAACAAAAACATCTCATAGTTGGAGTAGGGAAAAGGTAGCAAATCTTTTAGCTAACTTTGCTACTTGAGATGATTTAGATCCCAAAATAAATGATAGAAGAGTGGGATCAATAAAGCAATCTAATTGATCTAGACTTAATATAGGATCGATTGCCCAAATAACATGGTTCTTTTCTATTTGTAAAGGATCTCGTCCAAAGGCCCTTTTGATGGAAACATGGCAACACGTTACCAACAAAATTCTAGGATCTAAGAAAAAGCATAGTTTTGTATCCAAATTGGTAATATAATTGAAGAATTGAAATTTTTAGGAAAGGGAATATTGTCTAAGTGTTGTGTAAGGCTTGCCATTAGGAGGTGGAAGGTGAGAAGACAATGGATAAAAAAAAGCTTTAAAAAAGAGAGACAAAAGAGAGGCTCATGGAGCTAAGGAAAAATAACTATTGTAGTAAGGGCCATGTAACTAAAAGAAAAGACCCTAATCAAGAGAGGAGAATTATTGTAGCAATGGCATTGTTGGTAAAGACAACAAGCTAGAAACACTGCTAGTGTTGGTAAGGAAAATGGAAAACCACCAGCAAGAAAGTATGTAAAGGTGTGGAGTAGAGAGATCGCTTATGAAAAGAAAGCTTCTAGCCCAACATGTGGATGGATTCCAGATGTTTTAGTCCTACAAAATTCTCATAAATAATGTTGAGGTCGTAGATCTAGTGGATGAGAATAGAAGTCATGCTTGATTTTAAACCACAAGGAATAATGATTGATTAAAAGGTACATCAATACACTTTAAAATTATGGTGAAGATTCATGACAATGCAAAGGTGAGGCGTCAAATCAAATGTCAGTCTAATGTCAAATATCAAGGGTATTATCCAAGTAGATCCAATGATGATGATAGATTGATGATTAATGGTTCTTGTTAATTACTAAGGATGAACATGCAAATATCTACTAAGGGGGTAGGCCTTCGCATACAAAACCACCATAACACATGGCACAAATATATGAATCACAAAGAATGAAAATAAGTTTCTTAAACCAAGACTCTTACCTTTGCAAGTTGTTTTTCAGCCCCCAGATGGTATCCTTCATTACTAGTGAAGTTATTTCTATGAAAGTCAATAGTCCTCCCCACTATAATTAAGAGTGAATGGAAAGAAGACACCTAGTATGATGAAAAAATAGTGATTAATGAAGACAATAAAGGAGGATCCAAGCATGAATTTTATTTAATATGCAACTAGCTGATAAAGATCCACTAAAGAACCACAAACTCAAAGTTGATTGAAGTTCAAGACTACAACTTGAAGTTCAAGAATTTCAATTTCAACTAGTATGCTCATTTGTGTTCCTAATGTTTCTTTCAAAGTCCTTTCATTTCTATCATTTGCTTCCTATGGTGTCTAAAAAGAAATCAGTTGTTCATGACTCATCCATAACCCCATCATTAGAGTCTAAAAGTATTTTTAATGCTTATCAATATGTGTTTTACCCATGCATTACCATAGAGACACCATATAAGCTCTGAAAATCAACATTTGGTAAATTTTGTGATGTGTAGGATCAAATCCACACCTAAATCAATGATATAGCCAAGGAAAGTGTCCCTACAACATACCACTTCCTTGAGTTCATTTCTCTTTGCATCTGAATTTATAACCCCTCCAAAAAAATAGTCTTGTCTGATGATGGTTCTCAGGTGATTTCTCTAGTAATCCCTACAATGATTTCCCAAATACTAATGCTTCCTAATAATTTTATCTCGCTAAATTATGAAACCCTTCCATTGAATTCAAATCCCTAACCCTTGTTGATGTGAATGACCTTTTGACGCATTATTTACCAATAGGAGCCACCCTTCCTTAAGTTTTTCTAACATCTCAAGTTGCAATTTTTCCCAAACCCTCATGAGAAGTCATTTCAATGATGTGCATCATCCTAGGGTATGACAATATTGTTGACAAAACTATCCTATGTAAGACGTAGAAGATTTTTCCACCATCAAAGGCACCTTCTGTAAAATACAATTATGTTGAGTATCTTTGTAATTCCATATATAACCAATTCCTCCAATTTTCCACATTTAAATATTTAAAATATCATTCATATTTTGTGTATCTTCTTTTATTTCCAATCAACCAATTTTGAACATTTGAATTTGAAGAAAATTGATCAAGAGTCAAATCCCCATCCAGTAACTGAAAGGACTCTTGTTGTATCAAGACATGCTAAGAATGAGGGATTCAATACTTTTGCTGATAAATTTATTTTCGCAAGTCACATAGTCTTCCATGGAAATCATCCCCCTAGAGTATTTCCCAAATGTCAAAAAATGCTTCAATTGAGTCTTGATTTTAGAGTAGGAGACTATTATATTTTTGAAGATTATACCATTATTAGAATCTATGGAGTTGAGATCCAACCATTTCTTCTAGCGGTCTATCTAACTTCTAGAATATTTGGATCAGAGTATATCAAACAAATATTGAATTTTGATCAACTACATTTTGTTCCTAGATACCAAAAGACATCCTTTACCTTACCCATTGAAGTGTTTCCCTTTATAGTGAAAAAAAATCAATATTCACAATTATTGAAAAAATGATAGAATCCTTGATATTTGACTTAGGAGAAGTTTGGAAACATGATCCACATCATGTAGTTTCTAATCTAAAAATTTTAATCAAATCTTCACTATATTTCCATCATACACATTTGGAAATGGAAAGATTAGTTAATAGAGAAAGTTGGAGCAAATTTGGAAAAAATTGCAGGGTAACCAAATGTAGTTGGGGGAGGCACCAATATGAAGGAAGTGTCAATTTAGACTTCAAATAAGAAGAAAAATGAGGTTTATAAGGTTGTGATGGTTGATTCTAAACAATCCTCACGTGAAGTAGAATTGACAACAAGATCAATTGGTTCCATGGTTTTTTATGCAAATAAAAACACATTAAGAGGAGAGATAGAGCTATTGATAAATACTCCTCTGAAATAAGAATTTGGAAGTAGAGGAATGGAAGAATGAGAGTCAAGTGAGCATGTTAAAGAGAAAGAAAGCAAGCATGTCCAAAAGAAAGCTATATTAGAATATTTGATGGTACATCTTGAAGTAGAAGAGAATCGGGATGTCTCAAATACCACTTCTTCTTCTTCTTATATAATAATCATTGATCAGGAAGATTAATTGAAAGAGGCTACATTGTTTTTAGAAAAAAAATTCAAGAATAAAGTTTATGTAGGCCCTATGATGATGGTTATACATGTACCAATAACTTATAATCATAAACTTATGAAAGAGAATTTAGCTAGATAAGGAAACTCTAAAATCAAGACTGGAGAAATTTTGATAAGAATTGATCCATACATATTCTCTAAAATGGCCATGGTTAAGAAGCAGTCAAAATAGTTTAAGAAAAAACAATATTCTCATACTTTCCCTGAAGAACCAACAATTCCAAGGTTTTTAAATACAATATATCATAATGAAGGAGACTTTGACATAGTAGTAGTGCACCCTGAGATAGTAAAGAATGAGTCTAATATCAAAGATCATGAATATGATACTACAAAGATTAAGTTTTATTTGAAGCATATGTGTGTGTTTGTTAAGATAGAATGGCATAGACAAATTGGTGGAATAGTATCTAGAGAATCAATTCAAGCTCTTGTTGATGTGGGAAAACTTCAAAAGATGGGCATCAATCTAGTTGATCAGCTTAAGTAAGAGAAGATCATCAATAAAGCCAAAATAGTCAAGATACAAGATCTTGAAGCTAAAATAGTGGATTTAGGATCAAAGAAAAAAGATGAGGTGATTGTTAAAGCATTTGTAGAAGACAAATATTTGGAAATAAAAACTTTGAAGTCAAAATTTGAAAATTCCAGATGATGATGGCATACAAACAAAAGAGCTAGTAGTATATCATGAAGAACATGGAGAATTGATGTTTGAGTGTAGCATCCCTAGACCCCTACTAGGAAATTCCACTTCAAAATTCTGAATTCTGATATCATTTAATTAACTAAAATACTTTGCAATTGCACAGATGATTGTAGAATAAAAATAGTTATATAGATACATAATGTACATGAAAAACCCATGAGAATAAATGCATTAATATTAACATAACACATAAATTAACACACAGTAGATACTTATCTTTAGCAGGGATGATTTTAAGGATGGAAATTTATTTTAAAATGTAGAAACCTTGGTGAATCTTATTAATCTTTCATATGCCAACTATAAATGTTTGGCGATAGTTTTTTAAAAATATTCAAATTTATATGGATTTTATATAGTTTGTATAATTTTTTGGCGATTTTTAAGGTAAAATAATTTTACCACACTGTCACAGTGACAGTTTAGTAAAAAGAACAAAAAATGTGTGCATACCTTCCGCGTTTCTCCCAGCCTTAGACCACACCACTCATTAAATCTCAGCAGTGGGTCACCACCGAGCTGGGGCTAAAACTCCACATGGGTAAAGGATTTCTAACCAAGCTAAGATCTCTCTAACAACATATAAACTCAGACATAGGTGC
>ML801146.1:423663-437616 GCA_009831015.1 Picea engelmannii | reverse complement strand
TTGCAGCAACCAAGATCACAAGAAGAAGCACCATGCACAAGAGCACAAGAAGTATCCTGGGAAACCCTTCTCCGCAAGGGAAGAAAACCCAGCCAAATCCTTTGCTATATTCTTCAAGAGAAATACCTTCACCACCAAGAATGGATATCACACAAGAGGGTGCTCAAACCCTAGAAGACTAGCGCCCAAGAGAGGTGCGCACTTTTACTAAGAAGGTGTACTTTCTGAAATTTCCAAACCCACATGAAATATATGTTTCCTCAATGGGGAATTTACCTTTACTTATACTAACCTAAACCTATCAACAGAAGTGTCTATTGGAAAAACAGGGCCGACCTCACTAGATTATAATATAATAATATTAACCATATTAATTATCTTTTACATTAATTACCAGTCACGTTAAGGTGGGGACGCCCTGTACCCTTTACATTACAATTAGGGTTACAGGAAGGCTTAACTCTTGAACAATATAACAAGGGATCTGATACACCCACTAGTGATCATCCACTAGGGGCATATCCATAGGTATGTCCATATCTTTGTCTCACTGCATTACATATAACAACCACTTCTTCACTAGTGCTCAACCACTAGGATCACGTTCAACTATGCTCGTCCACAGGCACGTCCACTCAACTGATCTTATTTCCCACTTCATTACATAGGAGATTCATTTGGAGTTTCTTGACAACTCTTCTTCTCATAGGAGGCTAATACATCATATTCACTTATATTCTCATGACGATGCACCCAACACTTTGGGATTTCACACGTTCACCATGTGCTCATCCACATGCACGTCCAAATTTGTATATCACCTTTCTCATTGTGTTACATAGGAGAATCATCTGGAGTTCTTCTCAACTCTTTGTATGGAGGAGGTCATCTCTATGTTCCAGATCTATCTCAGATAGGAACCACACACCCTTCTCAGGGGTTTTCTCTCAGGTTTGTAATCTGGAGAATGTCTCACATAGCTGCAATGATCCACATCTCACAAGTTTGAAAGATGGAGAATGTCTCACATAGCTGCAATCATGAATAGGTTGTTGATCTTACCTTCCACTTCAATCATATGTGACTGGAACTTAGCTTTCTTGTTATCCAGGATTGCATAGATCCTAGGTACATTTCTTCCCATGTCCTCCATTGTTTCATCTTGTTGTGCATTATTAACAGTCCTCACTTTTTCACGTCTGTGAAGGAAATCTCTATACATATTATCTCCCCCACAACCCCAACATTGAATAGGTGGCTACATTGGTATTTTCCCCATTGTCTCGGTCATTATGGGTTCTTTAGGAATTGGTTGTCCCTGAGAATTACTTATGAATAATGGTGGCTTAGCTCGCTTCTTCCTCTGTTTCATCTTTCCTTTCTTCTTGTCTTCCCAAGATTTTTTAAAAGTTGGTCTTCCTTTATGATGATCATAAAGGAATTTATCCCTCCTTATAGTTTCATCTAGTGTCTTGGGATCATCATACTATATATTATCATTGATAAATGATAGCATCCCACTCAAATACCTCTGAATATTAACTTGTTCCTTCTTGATGAAAGAAACATATTTCAACAACTCTAAAAACCTCCTTTCATACTCATCTATGGTCATACTCCCAAGCTTGATTTCAAATAAATCCTTCATTTTCTTATCACAGTGTAGTTTGTTTAAGTACTTATTTTGAAAATAACTTTTGAATTCTCTCCAAGTAACCTTTTTCTCATCAATGTCTTGCACCTGCACAAACAAATCCCACCACATTGATGTTTTTCCTTTGAGCTGGTAGATCAAAATTCTACCTTCTGCCTATGAAGAGTAATTATTCAATTGAAAATATGTCCTCATGCCTAGTAGCCATGTATCTTCATCCTCATCCTTCTTGTGCTCACCATCAAATGTAGGGGGCTTGATTTTGTTCATTTCCCCCTGTAGCTCATCCACCCCAGACCTCTTCTTATGCTTATCAACAGGGTATGTACTTGAACTATTGTGTGCTCTCCTAGTTTAATGCAATGGGGAGCGATGGTGATGTCTTCCAACACTTATTTTTCTTCTTCTCTCATCATGAGACCTGTGACTCCCTTATTTTCTTGACTCCGTCTCCTTATCCATTTTATCATGTATTTTTTCCAAGCTCTACATTAACTTGATGTTGAAGCCTTCTTGTCTCTCCTTAGGTTTCATAAGCCTCTCATTATCATATTTATAAATTTGGACATCCTTTTGAAAACTTTTTATGGTCTCTACCAAGTTCATGTTTTCTTCCTTGCCTTCTCCATGTCCATTATAATTTGTACCTTCATTACCCATACTGACATACATGCCTCTGATCTCATATTCATGGTTATAATCCCTCTATGCATATTTCATGCCTTCCATGATTCTGAGTTCTTTTTTTATCCTATTATCATCTAAATATTGTTAAATATGCAAAAAAGTGCAGTCAAAAAGATTTGTTAGACTAAGAATTAAGAAAACTATGAAAACTAGGCACATTTTTGTTCCATGAGTATCAAAATTCCTTTCTTATGATTCCTTGTGAATTTAACAGTGCAATTTAATTTTCTAGGTGACAATATGGACTCTTCTATCCAAGACCTTTCCAATGACTTCTCCCTTGCTCAATTCTGAGTCTTGAGCAGAAATTTATGATCATTTGACCAATACCCATGAATTCCTTATGTTCCCACCTCAACCAAGTGAAAATATGAACTGTATTTATTCATCTTTGTACCCTCTATTTTTGGAGTTTTGACAGGATCCCAACTGGGTTCCTTCATCATTATATTTTGGACAATCTATCCAAGTTTCACCCCTATCTAGTTTATGGGTTGCTAGATACAACCTGTTGAAGTTTCAGGCCAATTAATATTTTTGGCCATGAATGCTACAGAGACATTCTATGCCTCCTATACATTTTAATGTGCCCAGAATTTTAATTTGGCATGTAAATTCCTCATAAAATCTCTATTTGATGAAAGGTTTACACCATTATAAGTATCTCTTCGAGCTCTAATATTTGAGACATAGAAAACATTTGTCTTGGAAGGACATACGTTTTTGAATTCAACTTCTCAAAAATGTCGTTAAGGCCTATGAAAATGGCATGCAAGTTTAACACCTGGAAAATACCAAAATTTTCTAATAATTTTCAATTATATTTAAAAAAAAATATGTTTAACTTAAGCTGACTAGGATGCTGACATGTTACCCCCACCCGGAACCTAAATAGGGTGCCATGTCAACTCCCTAGCCATCCTGGACTTGCCCCATCATCCCCTTCCCCTTCTTTCCTTTGGTATGGGTGTTAAGCCCCTTTTATTTCGCATGATCTAATGTTAACACTTGAGCGCTTGATCCTTGGCACTCACCCCTTTACTTCAAGCTCCATAGGACTTGCAGTTGTGACTGGGGGGTTTATTTTATGGGGCTAAGTCCTCGCCACAAATATTGAGGCAGAGGGGTCCCGAAATCCATAGTAGGCCAACACGTGGATTTCCTTTTGAGCACATGAAGTTTTTTTGGAAGGGTGCCTACCAAAATAAACTATGCACTATTTAGGGCCCCAAAATTGAATAATAAGAATTGATTTCACCTCCAATCGAATGGTTGGATCTCCTCTACTCACCAAAATTGTTAGAGAGGGATCACCATCAATATTATCATGATCGACGATTGTTCCTCCACCTCGATTTCCACATGAGTCTCAAACTAAATCTATGTTCAAGATGTGACCTAGATTAATCCAACAACCAATATCCTCCTTGCCAATCATTGGTGCGCACTTATTTTTATATTTCAGGCCCCAACGGTCCATGGATGTCATGTGGAACCTTTGCATTAGGTCGTGATGATGGGCAGGCCCCATTCCGCACCCATATACCTTGGCACCCAAAGTTGCACGTCATTACAATCCAATAGTCCTCGTTTAATAGGCACCAGTGGGGATCGACAATCCACGTCACATTTCGGCCCCCTGCCCCAGAAAACGTTAACACAGCGGGGAGGGGTCGAATAACCCAACCACGGTTAGGTATGGGGAAATGTGTCACACATCCATGCATTTCAACCCCCCTTCCTTGGTTTATTCTACCTCCACCCGACCCTCCCCCGAAATTTAGTTCTATGGGTTAGGTTTCAGGTTCCACCGGTAGGAGGGCGCCCACCACTGTAGTGCTAGGTCACCCGCTACATGTGCCACCATGCCACCATGTACCTACCATTGTGGGATTACACGTCAATTATCTGCCACTCCAGCTGGCTTGTGGCCCCCACATCATGTTGACGCTAGCGTATGAAAAAAATTTCGAAACGTTTTTCAATTTCGCCTAAATTCATTTTTTTCCAAAATACCCCAAAAAAAGCCCAATTTCGCTTAATTTAGAAATTTCTTTTGGGCCGCCATTAAATATATATGACTAAGATCAATACCACCAATTTCATCCTTTTTCACATGGATTCGACCCTTTTACCTATAATTCGACTCGGGTACATCAAATTCCTCATGAATTCCTCTATGGAAATTGGGTCTTTTTCCCAATTTCACTTAATTTCACCCTGACGCTCTGTAAACATGAAATTCAACCAATTTGTAGGCCCGAGTTTTGTTGATTTGTTATATTCTTTGCAGTGAAAGTATATTTGAGGTGAATCGACTGATGGTCGAAGTCTAGGTAGATCGACAATAGGTCAAATTCGAGGTAGATCGAAAGAAATTCGAAGGTCGACGAAGTCAACTGGGTAAACTCGAAGTCGAAGATATCGACGACAAGTCAACCAAAAATATTTTGAAGTGTGGGTGTGAGATGATCGACTAGAGACCGATTGGTAGTCGATTTGTAAACCCGACTTGGATTCGATTGTAACAGAACCCCGAGATTTGTGGGGTTTGTAGCCAATGATATGCATGGATCTGTAACTGCTTTTGGGCATCAATATTTAGGGTTTTTCCTGTCGTAAAGCCTATAAAGAGGCATGTTGTAAGGACATAAAGGTTTTTGTTGTAAGGTGATCATAGAATGCACATTTTCAGGTCAATGCATGTGTAAGTGTAGGTTGTTGGTCATGCATATGTAAGCCGAATTGGCTATAGGGTTGTTATTGCGTGTGCAAGTGGGTATGATGTCGATTATGTCTTAGGTGTGGACCAAGGTTAGACATGTAACCTTTTATTCTAAATGAATAAGAAAAAAAGAGAGCAGAATGATCAAAGGAATGTTGGTCTTCCCAGTTAATGGTTTCCAGGGTAAAATCTCGGTGTACTGTGTGATTGCTTGTGTCATTTGCTTTCTTGATTAAATTCCTCTTCTCTTCTGCTAGGATTAGTGTGGAAGTGTTCTTCATTTCCTGACATGTGGTATCAGAGCTTAGGTATTTCCTGACAAGTGAGTTATCATAGTGATGTAATTCTTTGGTGAGTATATTATATCTTGATTTTCCAATCTTGAATCTAAGAACTAACCCTAGGTACAGTAAGAGTCATAAGTCATAAAGTTTTTTAAATATCACGGTAAAGAATGGTGAGCAATTCTAGAATAGAGATAGAAATATTAAATGGCCATAATTTTGAGCTTTGGAAGCTTAAAATGGAATATCTTATTTCGGATTGAGAACAATGGACAACAGTCTGTCCAAGTACCCAACTGACAGGTATGTCGACGAAAGAATGGGAGAAACTCGAAAGAAAATCAAGAAGTACGATACAACTTTGTTTTGCATATTCAATGTTGTTTATTATCGTGGGTGAAGATTCAGCCAAGAAATTGTGGGACAAGCTAGGAAGCTTATACCAGTCGAAATATCTAGTAAATAAGTTGTTTCTTAGAAAGAAACTATATATTCTGAAGATGAGTGATAGAATTTCGGTGACTGAGCATTTAAATGTGTTTAATATCATTTTAAGCCAGTTATCTATTGTGGATATAAATATCATTGATGAGGATAAATGTATCATCCTATTATGTTATTTTCGAGGCTCCTAGGATAGCTTAGTCATGGCTATTGGGAGTAATACAATCACACTAGCGCTAGAGGATGTGGTTTCTTCTCTATTGTCGAAAGAAATGAGAAGAAATAACATGTAAGGATCAACTAAAGATGCTCCAGTAGTGAGAGGTCGACTAGTAGACAAAGATAAAGGAATATTCTCTAGTAGAAATTTCAAGTCGAAGGGTATATCTAAATCCCTGGCTCAGTCGACACGAATATGTTGGAAATGTGGTAATGTTGGGAATTATAAAAAGGATTGTAAGTCGAAGGAAACATAATTCAGTGTTGGATCCGATAAGAAGCAATCGACTAAGAGAAAGATGACCTCGAAAAATGGAGATGATGTGTACCTGGCATCAACTAGTACACAATCAGATCAAGATGTTTGGTTGATCAACTCAAGAGAATCATATCATATGAAACCAGATAAAGAATGGATCTGTGAATATGAACAATATGATGGGGGTGATGTGTTCTTGGGGGAAGAGTTGACAACCAAAATTGGGAATTTCATATACGTAGCTTTATATGTCGATGACATGTTGTTGATTGGAAACAACACGGACGCAATAAAGGAGGTGAAGAAGTAGCTATCCTACAAGTTCGACATGAAGGATCTCAGTGCAACTAACTTCATTTTGGGAATGGAGATTAAGAGAGATCGAGCCGCTATAAAGCTCTGTTTGAATCAAATGAAGTATATTGAAACAATTATGAAATGATTCAAAATGCAGGATTGAAAACCGGTGAAGGTGCCAATTCCAGTGGGATTAAGGATTATTTTTTAACAATGTCCAAAGACATAGGGAGAGATAGAGGGTAGAGCATGTGTTCCCTATGCAATTATTTTTGGTAGTCTAATGTATGTGATGGTTTGCACTCGACCAAAAATTTCCCATGCAATGGGAGTGTTGAGAAGGTACATGTCGATACCTGGAAAGGAGCACTGGACATCTCTCAAGAGAGTATTTAGGCATTTGTGTGGCACGAAGGACTATGCTATATGCTACCAAGGAAAACATGGAGGTGACAATGGTAATTAGATGTACATGTCTTTGTCGACGCCGGTTGGGCTAGAGATATGGATCGATGGAGGCCGACCAATGGATATGTCTTCAAGATGTTTGTTGGAGCAATAAGCTTGATGAGTAAGTGAAAAGCAGTCATAGCCTTGTCGACAACAAAAGTTGAATACATGGCGACCACTCATGGAAGAAAATAAGCGGTATGGCTTCAAAGGTTGTGTTCAGGAATCAAGTCTGAGCAGAGAGATATGAAGGTAAGTTGCGATGGTCAAAGCTTAATATTTCTAGCAAAGAACGCTACTTATCATTCAAATACTAAGCATATTGATGTACAATACCATTTCATAAGAGATATGGTGGAAAGTAACAAGGTGCTACTGGAGAAAGTAGACATGTTGGAAAACATAGCAGAATCATTGACCAAGTCTATGAGTGTTGTGAAGTTCTCTTGGTGCAAAGAGGCACTGGGCATTTTTTCCCTAGGTATGTGAGAGAAAGTTTAGGAATCTCTTTTTTCAGAAAAAAAGACAACAAGTGGGAGGATGTTGGGTTGTTATATTCTTTGCAGCGAAATTCTAGTCCAGGTGAATCGAATAATGGTCGAAGTTAAGGTAGATCGATATCAGTTCGAAGTCGAGGTAGATTGACAACAAGTTGAAGGTAGAGGAATTCGACTGGGTAAACTCGAAGTCGAATATATCGACGAAAATTCAACCAACAAGAGGTCGAAGTGTGGACATGAGAAGACTGACTAGTTGCATGTGGGTTTGATACGACTGACAAGGTCGAAGTGTGGGTGTGAGATGACTAACTAGAGGAAGTCTCAGAGCCCTATGGCCCTTTAGTTTCACATTGGGAGAAAAATTCACAACAGTTCTCTCACTTGGAGAGAATTCTCATGGGCCTCACAACCCACTTCTTCAATGTCCGATGGGCCTAACAACCCGCCTCTTTAGTCCAGAACCAAAGCTCACCATTGTCTTGGTACAAGTACATGTACTAGAAGAATAAAGGCATGAATGATAGTAGCATGGTGGTGGTGAGGTGAGAGTGAATAATGATGGAATGATCATAAAATGAACTAAATCCCCCCAATTGTATTTGCATGCTCCCAACTTGACACTTGTCATCTTGGGAACTAGCTTGGGTCCACATGGAATATGTTTCCCCAACATAGGGACTTAGGATATATAAAATATCCATACTTTATACTTTATATTTTTCAGAACATTATTAAAATATTCCTTTAGGCTTAAGCCCCATAGCTTAGCCCCTTTTCCCAAATCTCTTAGCCCCCCCTTTTCCCATTCTGGTGGAGTTTATCCCCCCATATTCTTTTACATGGTTGGTATGCAACAATGATGTGTTTTCATTAAAAAAATGTGAGTGTGATTACATTTAAAAAAAATAGGCTCGTTTTCCTTTTAGCTTCTGGATTTCCAACCTAATAACCACATAGAAACTCTAGCCTAAAAATACATACATACAAACACACTATGGCCCCAAAGTGTCTTGTCTCACCAACGTATATGTACAATTACATTTATATTTACAATGGGGTTTGTCCTAGGGGTATTACAGGTAGGAAGAATATTTTGTAGTATCCATTTAGGCCACAGAGTCATAGGAAACTCCATAGTGAGTCCCCCCCTTTCTTTGTACTTTCATTTATTTACTAAATAAAATAGAGTAGAGCATAAGCCTCACCTTAGATCTATGTTTTCTCCCATATTTGGTTTCCTAGAATATATATTGTGTTCATTTGTGTGAATGGTGCATATATCTGTCTCTTCTTTCATTTCTATATCTAGTTGTTTTCATAAATCTAAGAAATAAGCTAGTAATAACTAATCTGGGATCTAAGAAAGTAATTGACATACTCTAATATTTCTTAATATTACAAGATCTCTTGTGACAAATTGTTCTAGTGGAATATCCACAATAGTTTACCGATCATATTGACCATGAGGCTATGTATTTGAGAATTTTGTTTAAAGTATTCAAGGAGATGCTAAGAACTAGTTTAAAATCCTACCTACAAATTCAATGGATTCTTGGGAAACTTTCCATAGAATGTACATGGGGAAGTGGAGAGAAAAGAGAGACCATCAACAATATCTATATAAATTTGGGTATTTGAAAAATAAGAATGGGGAAACAGTCTGAGATTTTAATCAGAGATTTAATGAAATGTATCATAGGATCCTAGATGGAATTAGACCGTCTCAAGGTGTTGCAAAATTCACATATGAAATTTCTCATGATCATGATTTTGCTATGATTTTAAGAGAAAGAATATTTGCAACTCTTGAAATTATGCAAAATGATGTAGTAGGAACTAAAGGCAGCATGGTAGCATCTAGAAACATTTAAGTTGAGAGTAGATACTAGTGATATAAAGAAACAAAAATAAGATAGACTTTCTCATGCTTCTTCTTCAAATTCCCAAGATGCTAAAATTGATGAAATGATCAAAATTAAATTTAAGGCATTGTCAAACAAGATCACTGAGATTGAGCTAGCTAGAAAGAACATTGCTAGCTAAGGAGCTCAAAATTTGGGAGTAAGGAAATCAAAATTTCCCTATTAGAAATTAAGCCCCTTTCTAAAGGCCCTTTAATCCTTAATTGTTGACAAGAGAAATAAGACTTGAGGGTCCACTAGTTCAGCCTCCTTTGAGGAATAACAATAATTTGGTGGAAGAATATATTCCTAATGAGGATGATGACCAAGGTCCTTTTGAAGCTTAGGATCCTTAAGTGGATATGATCTAGAAGGAAGAAAAAAATGTTGGGTGCAAATATTACTTCAATTCACAAAAATTATAATCATCAAGTAGATTCACTAGCTATCTCTATAAGTATTTTTAAGCCTCCAAATATTGCACATTTGAAATAATAATGAAATAGAAGTACTTCACAAACCATCTATTCCAAATAATAATAAACATTGGAAATTTTTTAAGGATAATCAACAAATCAAAAGGTTTCTTGAAAAGATTATTGAGTTTTCAGCAACAAATATTGATTCTCATGAAGAAATAGATGATGAAGATAAATCAAAGGAGGAGCACTATAATAAGGAGAAAAAATTGCCAAATTAAATTAGAAATCATAAGATTGTTCAACTTAAGAACAATTATATTCCTAGAGGCCTCATTCCACTTGAGAACATGATGTTTGATCAGAATGATGTAGCAGTTAAGTCTTCTTTATAGCCACAATAGGATGATGTTGAAGAGTACAATCTCAATACCCCACAACAACCAAAAATGGTTAATCTCTCATAATCATTATTATAGGATCAATGTAAAAGCTACATTGAACTCTTTAAAAAAATTATCGATGTATTCTCTTGGAGATATGAAGATCTAAAATATTATGACACTAGTATAATACAACATAAAATATCTTTGAAAGTGTGTGTAAATCCTTTTAGGAAAAAAAATTAGTCAAGACAATAATTTACTTCTTCCTATGATTGAGATTTGAAGAAATTGTTGGAAGCTCGTATTATTATTCCTCTAATATATTCAAAGTGGGTTGCTAAATTTGTCCCCGTCAGAAAGAAAAATGGATAAACACACTTGTGTGTAGATTTTAGGAACCTTAATCAAGCTTCATTGAAGGAAAACTTCCCTCTTCCCAATATGGATCATATGCTATAGAAGGTATTTGGTGCTCATGGAATATCAATGAAGGATGGATTTTCGAGCAACAATCGTATTGTAGTGCACAAGGAGTATTAACATAAGACAAATTTCATTACACGATGGGGCACATTAATTTATGATCAAATGCCTTTTGTCTTGATGAATTTTAGTGCATCATTTTAGAGGGCCATGAATATAGCATTCACTTATGATAAGGACAAGTTCATAGTCATTTATATGGATGACATAACTGAGTATTCCAAGTCTGACAAGGATCACCTCAATCATTTGAAATGGGTATTTTTGAAGTGCAAAGAGTATGGTCTATCCCTGAATCCTAAGAAATATTATTTTTCTATGAAGAGGGAAATATTTCAGGGAACATTATTTCTAAATAAGGATTAGAGATTGATCTAAAAAGGGTTGAATCCATCAAACTCATTGACTTCCCATTACATAAGCAAGAGGTACAATCTTTTCTTAGGAAACATATTTTTCTAAGAAGATTTATCCCAAATTTTGCTAAGATTGTGAAAGAAATCACTAACATGTTTGAGGAAAGAGAATGAAGTTAAGTGGTTTGAGGTATATAAATTTCCTTCTATAAAATAAAGAAATATCTTTGGGAAGCTCCAATTTTGTTAATCCTAGACTATACGAAGGAATTTTTAGTATCTCCTGTGTATTTTGAACATACCATAATAGTTGTTCTCTTACAAAAGAATCATGAGGGCCATGAGTGACCCATTGAATGTTTTAATAATGCATTAGGAGATGCTAAATTAAAATATAATTTCATGGATAAGTAAGCGTATTCTCTAGCCAAGGCATTAAAGGATTTTCGATATTACATTCTACAATAAAAATATTTTTTCTTATGTGTGTAATATAGTTGTGAAAGATATGCTGGGGTAGTAGGATTGTGATGGTAGAAGGGGAAAATGGATAGATAAAATTTGGGAATACGACCTTGAGATTAAACCAACAAAATTGATTAAGTGGAAAGGATTAGAAAATCCAATGACTCTATCAAATTGTAAGGCGTTGGGAATTAATAGTATATTTGAATCACATTTCATTAAGGATGAAATAAATCCACAAGAACTCATTCAAATAAGTGAGGGAAATCCACAAGAACTTCTTCAAAAAGTCAACAATAAGATTTCCTAGTCATCTTGATACAAATATGTGGTGTATTACTTGAAACATCTTCAATACCCTTCTTATCTAGACAAGTCTCAAAACATGCCCTTGAAATTGAAATCCATTAAATATTGCATTCTACTACAAAGTTGTTATTGGAAAGATCCTATAGGGATTCTTTTGAATTTCATTATGGAGGATGAAACATATGGTGTTGTAAATGAAATGCATAAAGGAATATGCGGAGGACATTATGCTTGGAAATCCACTACTCACAAGATCCTTATTAGTGTTTTGTATTGGCCTACACTATTTACTTAGGTCAATAATATGGTTAGGGCTTGTAGAGAGTGTTGAATATTTATTGGAAGTAAAAAGTTGTCATCATTGCCTTTGAAACCCATTAAAGTACAAGAAACATTACAATAATGGGGGTTAGGATTCATTAGGGAGATAAACCCCCCATCAAATGGCCAACACAAATGGATATTGACTACTATAGATTACTTCACTAAATGGGTTGAATCAATACCAATAAGGTTTACAATTGGTGAAGTGGTCATAAAAATTTTAGAGTAAAATATCCTTTCAAGATTTGGATGCCCAAAGAAAATCATCATTGATAATGAAAAGGAATTCGCATATGTCACAATGATTTTATTTTTCCAAAATTATAGCACTAACCTTGGACACTCTATAACATATTATCCCCAAGGTAATGGGTTTTCAAAGTATTCAAATAAAAATGTAATGAATATCATCAATAGGACTCTAGCATATAATAAAGAGCTTGGGATTCTCATTTGAAGTATGTGGTGTGTGGGAAGATAGGGTGAGTACCAAAAGATCAATTGACACCTCCCATTTTCAATTGGTTTATGGAATTAATGTCATTCTTCCCATCCATTTAGTAGTCCCATACAAGTTATATGTTTTAAACTTCCCTCTTCCCAAGATGGATCATATGCTATAGAAGGTATTTGGTTCTCATGGACTATCAATGAAGGATGGATTTTCGAGCAACAATCATATTGTAGGGCACAAGGAGGATTAACATAAGACAAATTTCATTACACCATGGGGCACATTCATGTATGATCAAATGCCTTTTGTCTTGATGAATTTTGGTGCATCATTTTAGAGGGCCATGAATATAACATTCAGTTATGATAAGGACAAGTTCATAGTCATTTATATGGATGACATAACTAAGTATTCCAAGTCTGATAAGGATCACCTCAATCATTTGAAATGGGTATTTTTGAAGTGAAAAAAGTATGGTCTATCCCTGAATCGTAAGAAATATTTTTTTCTATGAAAGAGGGAAATAATTCAGGGCACAATATTTCTAAACAAGGATTAGAGAATGATCTAAAAAGGGTTGAAGCCATCAAACTCATTGACTTCCCATTACATAAGCAAGAGGTACAATCTTTTCTTAGGAAGATTAATTTTCTAAGAAGATTTATCCCAAATTTTGCTAAGATTGTGAAAGAAATCACTAACTTTTTTGAGGAATGAGAATGAAATTAAGTGGTTTGGGGTATATAAATTTCCTTCTATCAAATAAAGAAATATTTTTGGGAAGCTCCAATTTTGTTAACCCTAGACTATATGAAGGAATTTTTAGTATCTCCTATGTATTTTGAGCATATCATAATAGTTGTTCTCTTACAAAAGAATCAGAAGAGCCATGAGTGACCCATTGAATGTTTTAATAATGCATTAAGAGATTCTAAATTAAAATATAATTTCGTGGATAAGTAAGTGTATTCTCTAGCCAAGGCATTAAAGGATTTTCGATATTACATTCTACAATAAAAATATTTTTTCTTATGTGTGTAATATAGTTGTGAAAGATATTCTGGGGTAGTAGGATTGTGATGGTAGAAGGGGAAAATGGATAGCTAAAATTTGGGAATACGACCTTGAGATTAAACCAATAAAGTTGATTAAGTGGAAAGGATTAGCAAATCCTGTTGATACTGAGAGGGGGGCGAATTAGTATCAAGTACAATTTAAAAACCTTTTTCAACTTATACTTAAACCATTCAATTATATCCAATGAGAAATGAACAATAGTATAAGAGTTACACCAATACACCACAATACACCATGCACAATATATGAGAAATAATCAA
>ML801146.1:343860-361858 GCA_009831015.1 Picea engelmannii | reverse complement strand
CTCACATTAAAGAGTTTTATACTAAAACATTTTTATAGATATGATCACCTAAACATTTATTAGGTTTGAACATGGGTCTTATCTACGAGAACCCAAAACCTTTACCAATGCTCCTCACCCAAGTGGACATTTTCATTTTCAAATTTGTTATATAAAGAGAGAATTGTTTACATTTTCAAAGTTGTTATACAAAGAGAGCTTGTTTTGCATCCACAAAGTTGTTATACATTGAGAGAATGATTTGAAACTGCAAAGTTATTATAAAAAGAGAGAATGATTTGTATATGCAAAGTTGGTTTGTTTGTTCCTTCACTTTATGAACATTGCTTTACCCTATATTTGTTTTTTGAACATTGCACTCTTCAATCTTGAGATCTTATATTAAGTAAATTCATGGTACAATCCTTTACAAAATTATCAAGGGAGGATAGATGGAGGTTGATCTAAGGTACAAATATTTACCTAAATCTCTAGGGTTTTGATTCCTTGGTTAACATGGATTTACGGCTCAAACATTTACACATTTTTTTGCATCATCCCAAAAGATTTGCACCTTAAGGGATTTTATCCTTCTCTATATGGCACTTGATAGATCTAAGATTAACATGGATCTATGATGATATTAAGAGAATACAAAGTAATAATATCTTTAGAATTATTTTTGTCCTTAGATGACCCTTATAGTTATTCTCTAATTATAATATCGCTTTACATGATCAACCAATGAGAAAGTCACAAATTCAAATGTTCTTATTTTTATTTTTTTCAAATTTTATATTTTTTCTATTATTTAAATATAATCCGTCTCCACCACTTGTAACTAAGAAAAGGAAACCTCTTTCTGTTGGAATTATTTCTATTGATGTCAAAGGATCAATTATGTCATTAATGTCATATTATAGCATTACAATACACACATCATTTCCAAGATTGATATGTTTGTGTGTGTGTGTGTATGAAAAATGGATTACCAAAGATTGAATTGTGAAATTAGTTTCATGTCATCTTGGCATTTTCACAATAAATTTTTTTCTTGGGTGTTTTAGAACTTGAAATTTTGCAAAGATGGAGGAGAGATCTTGGTGTACATGTGGTTAAAATATTAGATGATGGTTCACTATACTTTCAGAGATATTTCCTATGGAAATTAGAGTTATTGAATGCTCATGAAATCAGTTTCAAACAAGTCATCTTAGCACTTTCGCTATAAATTATTTTCTATGATGTTTCAGACCCTGATAATTTTCAAAGATGGAGGATAGATCTTGGTGTATAGGTGCTAAAAATATCATATTTTGGTTCGATATATTTTTAGATATATGCCTTGTGGAAGTAAGGGTTCCTGAATGCTCTTGAAATCAGTTTCAAACAGGCCAGCTTGGCACTTTCGCTATAACTTATTTTCTATGATGTTTTAGACCCTGATATTTTGCAAAGATGGAGGAGAGATCTTGATGTACATGTGGTAAAAATATCATATGTTTTTTCACTATACTTTTGGAGATATTCCCTGCGGAAGTTAGGGTTCCTAAATTCTCCTGAAATCAGTTTCAAACATGTCATCTTGACACTTTTACTATAACTTATTTTTTGGGATGTTTTAGACCTTGATATTTTGCAGTGGCTGAGGAGATATATTGATGTAGATGCGGAAAAAATATCAGATGAGTTTTCACTATACTTTCGAAGATATGCTCTGTGGAAGTTAGGGTTCATGAATTCTCTTGAAATCAGTTTCAAACAAGTACAAACCTTGAGATTTTGTAGAGACAGAGGAGACATACAAAAGTACCTTAGGTAAAAGTTTTAGGATCATATTTTAAAAATTGGATACGTGGCATGATGTACAATTTCTCTCTTGGGAAGAAGCCCAAAACAACAATATTTGGGAAAGTTACCATTTGGGAATTCAATTTTTAGTCGGACCTCGTGAAGGAAAAAGTAGTGAGCAAACATGGCGAAGGAAGAAGAAAGGAGTAGACCTGGTAAAGGCAGAAGCAACAAGTATACCTGGTGAAGGAATAAATAAAAAGTATACTCAATGAAGTTTGGTACAACTCAGATATTGGTGTCTCTTGTTAATTTGGTGCTTAGCAGTGGGGATTGGTACCTCCATTATATCGATGTCTACAAAGATTTGTAAGAGTAGGTTGGTGCCTACCAGGATTTGTATCAGTGGGGATTGGTGTCTCCAATATTTTGGTTCCTACAAATATTTGTAATAGTAGGTTGGTGCCTACAAAGAATTATAAAGAAAAGTTTTATGGTTTTCTTACGAAAGGGTTTCCATGTAAATCTTGTGTTCCATGTTTTGCAGTTAATATGTGATTTTTTTCTTATGGTTGATGAATGTTTGAAAAAGTACAAAAAAATCTTATATTGATCCACCCCCCCTCTTAGTATAAGTGTGCTCTCATCAATTGGAATCATAGTGAGTTCCTTTGAAAACAGTCTAACCATTGGAAGATAGATCTTAGGAGCACACATGGCCAACCAAATAGGTTTCTCTGCAAATAGGGATTTGTTGTTTGACAGAACAAACTATTCCTTCTGAAGCATAAGGATGCAAACCTATTTAAGGGCTCTTGGTTTTGATATTTGACAATCAATCGTGATTGGTTATACATCCCCAACAACTCCACCAATAGATGTGGCCAGGGAGAAGCCTAGTGAACATAATGAAAAATCTATGAATGCCATCTTGTGTAGTCTACCAGAGTCTAAGTTTTTCAAGGTCATGCATTGTGAATCGAAAAAAGAAATTTGGGACAAGCTTCAAAATATCTATGAAGGCAATGACAAGGTCAAGAAGTAAAATCTCCAAACTCATAGAAGACAATTTGAGATCTTGAAAATGAAAGATGAAGTAAATGTTGTAACATGTCTCCTCTGTGTGGATGAAATTATCAACACCATCAAAGGACTTGGTGAAAAGGTTGAAGAACCGATGATTGTACAAAAGGTGTTAAGGTCACTCCACTTAAGATTTGATACCAAAGTTTCCACCATTGAAGAAATAAAGGATCTTGATTAATTAACAATGGATGAATTGCATGGGATCCCCATGGCATATGAAATGAGGATAGAGAAAGAAAATCCATCAAAGAAAGAAACAACCTTCAAAGCCTCAAAGAAGACAAAAATATGGAGAGCATGATTCAAGCGATAGATTTGAAAATGAATCATATGCAGAGGAAACTCAAGAAAGGATGTGAAATCCCCCGGGGTGTAGGGAATTCGGTGATGGAGTGTACTATTAAGGACTTGTTTATGTGAAGTCATTGGTTCGAAACCCTGGCTTACCTTGTTTGTTGCATATGGGGAATCATGGGCACACCTGGAGGTTATAGTGGTAGACATCGGATAACACGACCTCATGTCAATCGAGTATATGCTCAACTAGTTGTTAATTCTGTGAGTCACAAAAAAAAAGGATGCGAAAAATATAAAGGTAAGCTTCCCTTCAAATGCTTTAACTATGGAAAAGTAGGACATTTTGTTGCTATGTGTCCATATGCAAAAAATGAAATTAGTGATGATGAAGAATAGCATAACATAAAGAAAGGGAGGAAATATCATCAACACAAAAATAATCACAAACAATACAATCATGAGAAGAAGCAGATCTCTTATAAGAAGAAGAAGAATCTCTACTCAAAAGGGGTCAGTGACTCATTTGAGGAAAGAAGTGAAAGAAGTTTCTATAGTGATAGAGAAGAAACTCTCTTTATGGCAATCAAAACAAAGATTGATGAAGACAAAGGGATAGAAACAATGGACTCGGAAGAAGAGGAAAATGTCAAAACAGATGGGGAAGTGGATCTTGAAAAAGAACTCATGTGTGTCTTAAGAGAAATAAAGAATCTTAGGAAAAGCAATTTGAAACAAAAAGAGCAGCTGCAAAAATATGAAGACAAGGATCGTGATTCAAAAGCCAAAATGTCAAAAATCCTTGTAGAAACAGAAATGGGTGCATGTGAAAAGGGGGTGCATGTAAAAAAAGTAAAAAGTGAATTGGTGGTTTCAAACCCTTGGGTTTGGGGTATTTTCCCATGGTTTTGAGAATTAATTATTTAATTAAGGGACATATCCATTCATGAAGGGTTATGAAAAAGTATAAAAACATAAAGCATTGAGAGAAAGTGTGTGTGTGAAAAATGGATTAGCAAAGATTGAATTGTCAAATCAGTTTCAGGTCATCTTGACATTTTTGTGTTAAGTTTTTTTCTAGGACATTTCGGACCTTGAGATTTTGCAGAGATAGAGGAGAGATCTCGGTGTACACATGATAAAAATATTAGATGTTGGTTCACTATACTTTTGGAGATATGCCATGTGGAAGTTAGTGTTCCTGAATGCTCCTGAAATCAATTACATACAAGTCAACTTAGCACTTTTTCTATAACTTATTTTATGTGATGTTTGATACCCTGAGATTTTGCAGAGATAGAGGAGAGTATATGTGGTAAAAATATCAGATGTTGGTTCGCTATACTCTCAGAGATATGCCCTGTGGAAGTTAGGGTTATTAAATGCTCCTGAAATTAGTTTCAAACAAGTCAGGTTGACACTTTTTCATAGATAGAGGAGAGATCTTGGTGTACATGTGGTAAAAATATTAGATTATGGCTCGCTATACTTTTGTAGATATTCCCTTTGGAAGTTAGGGTTTCTTAATGCTCTGTAAATCAGTTTCAAATAGGTCATCTTGGCACTTTTTCTATAACTCATTTTATGAGATGTTTCGGACCCTGATATTTTCCAGAGACAGAGCAAAGATCTTGGTGTACATGTGGTAAAATTATCAGATGTTGGTTCATTTTAGTTTTGGAGATATGCTATGTGAAATTTAGGGTTCCTGAATGCTCTTGAAAGCAGTTTCAAACAAGTCAGCTTGGCACTTTTGCTATAACTTATTTTCTAGGATGTTTCAGATCTTGATATTTTGCAAAGACAGAGGAGACATATAGAAGTACCTTAGGTAAACGTTTGATAATCATATTCTCAAATTTGGTTATGTGGCATGTTGTACAAGTTCATTCTTGGGAAGAGGCCCAAAATAGTAAGCTTTGGGAAAGTTTCCATTTGGAAATTCAAATTTTGGTCAGACCTGGTAAAAGAAGAAGTAGTGAGCAGACCTAGTGAAGGAATAAGTAGTGAGTAAACTTGGTAAAGGAAAAAGCAGTGAGCATACTTGGTGAAGGAATAAATAGCAAGTAGACTCAATGAAGGTTGGTGCATCTTATAAATTGGTGTCTCTTGTTAAGTTGGTGGTTAGCGGTGGGTATTGGTGTCTCTAGTAGATTAGTGTCTATGAAGATATGTAAGAGTAGGTCAGTTCCTACTAGGATTTGTGTCAATGGGGATCGATGTTGAGAGTACGTTGGTGCCTAAAAATATTTGTAATGGTAGGTTGATGCCTACAAATAATTATAAAGAAAAGTTTCATGGTTTTCTCTCGAAAGGGTTTCCACGTAAATCTTGTGTTCAATGTTTTGTATTTAATAAGTGATTGTTTTCTTATGGTTCATGAATGTTTGAAAAAGTAAAAAATTGTCTTATGCAGATTCGCCCCGCCCCCTCTCATTATAAGTGTGTGCTCGGCACTTTCATGTATATTTCCAAGTATTAACTGCAAATTATATTAATTGAGACTTATGATAATAGTATATATGAAATCATACATAATAAAAATATCATAATTTTAACATCCTACAAACATATAATATCAACTCTTTCAATTGAAGTCATAATCTAACGTACTAAATGTTTTATATTAAGATCACTCAAACCTTAAACATTGCATGAAGAAACTTTAATTGGGATATGTAACAAACATAAATATATATAATATGTAAATATAAATAACTAATAACTAATAATTAATTATGAAGAGACATGGCATATGAAAGGTCATGTCTCTTATGAAAGGGCACCCCTATGTGGGATATATATACAAGCCCTCATTCCTCATTTGTAATCATCTTATTTATTATTCATTCTTATACAATTATTATTAAACATAATTACTATCCTTAATGGATTATTGCGTACGGTCCTATTTATATTGGATGTTTACATAGTGAACCAGGTTGGTTCACCACAGGATACTGCTATGTCATAAATATCCTCATCATTCTCAAGGCCAATGGGAGCACTATAATGGTTCCAAAGTTTAATAGGCTTTCCAGGGAGCAACTAGTTATCTGAAGTAATCCTCTTTATCCATCCACCAATTTAATCAATCGCTTGTGATTTAAATAATGGAAGAGGAAAATGAGATTTTTGGATCTCCCCTCCTTTTTGAGTAGTTTTAGAGACCTATCAATTTAATCATCCACTTGTGGTTTAAATAATGGAAGAGGAGAATGAGATTTATGGAGCTCTCTTCCTTTTTGAGTAGTCTTGGAGACTTATTAGAGCACTAACTTGTTTGCCAGAGGAATTTGAGACCTATTGGGAGCTAATTTCACTACAATTTTCTAGGCTTGGGCTATTTGTGTTCCACTATTCTTATGACAAAAAGATCAAGTCCATCTTCATTCAATGTCATTGTTAACTTGAGAATATGTTTGTGTGTATGGGATCTAAGTGGGTGGGGCCATCATGGGTTGTCGAGGGAATCATCCTAGACCATTAACAGATAATCATAGATATAGTAATATAGGATTTGGCATGTAGATTTATATACCTAATAAATTGCCTATAATCATTATCCTGGTGAGGTCATACTCCTTAAAGTACTTTAACAAATTAAATCTAAGGAAAACCATACACTGAACCCTAGGATTGAAAAGTGTTAAGTTCATGATAGATGAAACCAAAACCAAGGGCGAATATGCATTCCAATAATGGCCATAGTTGTATGGGAAACCAAGGAACTCAAACCAAACAAAAATCCCTTCACTATCAAGAAAAGAGTGAAAACAAACTACTAGCATATTCTTACGAATCCAAAAGTCCCTCTTGATTATCTAAGGACTTGGGTCTTGTTAACAAACTCGAAAGATAAGAAGTAGTTAGTTAAGATGCAATCGTGTAAACAATGCCACCCATGTGGCTATATAACATTAAGTTCCATTTAAAACTTCTATAAAGTTAAATTTTTTATTAAGTTAAAATTAAGATAACAAATTTACAAAATTAATCCTTTTGATAAATAAAGCCAACAAACATTATATTACTTCCACACTAGATTTAGAAAAGGATAGAAAGGCAATTCTTTGAATCTCGTGCGAGGATCCCAAGCACACTCGACACTGATTCACCTACTTTTAGAGAAAGTTACAATGCATCCTATGAGTTGTTAAACAAAGAAGTTGATTGAAAACGTTGTAAAAACAAATCTAACCTAAATTGTAAAGGAAAACATAAAGTAGTTATGTACTTTTTATAATTTTATATTATTATTAAAAACCTCATGAAACTGAAATGTTAAGATAACATGCACATTTGAAGTGGATTGGTGATGTCGAAAAATCAATATGAAATCAAGGTTGGATTCCTTTTGATGTTGAGCAAAATTACAAATAATTAATTTATTGAATTTTAGAATCGATAATGAAAGCCCTCTTCAATTCATGGATGGTGGGGTTTTTTTTTAATATAAGTTGGTATATACAATTTTGTCATAAGACATACTTCCTTTATTTTGGGAATTATGAATTATATTCTATCAACATATTTGAGATGAATCTAGATGTGATTGGAACAACATGGGTGGATTTTTTTAGTATTTTAAAGATGAAAATGGTTCAAAAGATAATAATATCAACTAGATTTAATCATAGTTTAATATTCATGATATCATGTTGAATTTGATGAAGGTGATGGAGAATTACTTGAAGTAGGACATTTAAGAGAGGGAGGAACTAGGGGTTATCATGTTGCATATCTAGCTTTGTGGATGCTAAGTGGGAATGTAAATGTTGGAGATATTACACACCTACCTAGTATTTTTTTTTCTAAGTTTACTATTTTATGATGAGGGTGCCATCCATAGATGAGAATATTCTCCCTTAATAATATTCCCCACTAAAATAGGGCACCACCTTCTCTTTAGTATTGATTCAATTACACTTCAGTTAAACTAGTGGAGTAGAGTGATGCATGACAACCTCGATTTTATCACCAACAGTTGCATGTTCACCTCAGTAACCTCGCCATGAGGGCACATATTGTTGAATTTTCTATATGATATGATATTGTATGTGAATATATTATTACAACGATGTGTGTTCCATATCTATAGAACATATGGTGACCATCCATGAAAGGATGTGTCCCTTGGATAATAAATAACTACATATTTATTATATATATATTTATATTTTGTATTATAAATATCATATATATATATATATATATATATATATATATATATAGAGAGAGAGAGAGAGAGAGAGAGAGAGAGAGAGAGAATAATGTCTTCTCGATATTGTTCAAACATCAACACATATCACATGCATGAGGCTTGGAGAGCGCTACACATGTGCATGTATGAGCTTCTCTCCAATCCACTTGTGTGATTAGCCAATTAATTGATGATTGCATGGCCAAATAACTAGGACTAGGTGACAGTTCACTCCAACGTCTGTTAGTGGTTGTTGACATTTCTATATATCACTACTATGGCGCATTAGTTCAACAATGTAGAGTATATCATGTGTATTATTCTGGTTTTTTTGTTTTATAAAAGATACTTCTTATATATACATGACACTATTTACATAAGCAATTAGAAACATATGAAAAATATAGAAGGGTATATACAATGAACATGTCCTCTTTCGAAGGGAAACTAAAGCAACAATAAAATCATAATAAGTGATTGGATCTAACAATTTGGCATCTCTAATCAACAATGCCCCTTTTTCTAGGAGTTGCATACGTACCTCATCTCGCCATAATTGACAAAAAGCTTACTGAGAACTAACCTCATTATAAAAAACAAACATGCAATGGGGTTTCTAGATTATATATAAAGCGGAAAATCTCAAGTAGTGTCAAATACCAGCTAAGGAATCTATGATCACTAATATAGAATCACCAAACAAAACTACCCTCCAATGCAAATGCCCCTAAAGGATTTTTGCCAACTGAGATTGAACTTGATCCCAACAAGATCTCGCAAAGGAGCATTCCTAGAAGATATGCTTCATTGATTATGACTTCAACTAAGAGGGGCAAAGGCCATCATAAAGACCACTTTTGGCCAACCAAGCTTTGGAGGGGAGACCTTGGTAGATCACCAACCAAGCAAAAACTCAGAGCTTATACGAAACTCAAATCGACCAGACCCAATGCAACCACCGAATCCAATGGCTCTCTACATCCAAAGAAATACACCTGGCATTAAGAGCGGGACCTAATTCATGTCGTTGATGCAGAATGGAGTAGATCTTACAAGAATCATATTGAGTCAAGGTACATCCAAAACTCCACCCCCAATCTCACCAAAAGGGACCAGTCATATCAATGTTCATCTTAAAAAGCTCCTCTTGGGTATGAGCCCAATAATATTCATATGGGTAGGTCGATCTATAGTAGACAATGCAAAATCCCTAGCCATTGAACGTCGGGTCTTCCAAGAACAAGATTTGGAATCCTACAATTCCTCTAGAAGAAAATATTCTTTCTGCTAAGTCTCTTATCCTGAAAACAAGGGAGGTTAGATATGTAGGTACCCTTCCGCTTCCAACTCCAAATTGTCCTCCTAGCTTGATCCCAACTCGATCTACTACCTGGCCACTACCAACAAACCAAACTTGCCACCCTCCTTCAAGTTGTTCAGATACTCCTGAAGATAAAGGACCCTGAAATCTAAAAATTATGAGGAGCATAGATGATATCACATAAATCGAATAGTCCCTTTATTTTACCAACATGATGGGTTGAAATCAATATGTGTTACATCAAAACCCTCCAAGGGGGTGAGCCCTCCAAACACCTAAGCACCCATTTAACAGCCAAAATGTCGCCTTAGTTTTCCACATCAATCGTACCAAGTCCCCTCTCATACTAAGGCATGATACAAACTTTCCAAGGGACCATGGGAAGACCACGAGCCCCACCATACTTGGCCCACAAGTAGGAGAGAACAATTTTTTCCAGCTAGCGAAATCATTCCCTTCTTGGAAGCCAACAAGACACATAGTACATGTGGGAGGCTTGATAAATACTACTCACCGCCGTAAACTTAGAAACAAAGGGAAGATCCTTATACTTCCAAAAATGTAACTTACACTGTTATCTTTCAAGGCACCAATACCACATAGAAACTAGTGAAAGGTCAACTCCAAATGGTATACCAAGATACCACACAATAACCCCTGGCTAGAAAAATCTCCAAGAAGATCGGGACCATGTGGGTCAATCCTCAAGACCAACTAGTTAGTAGTTCATCTTGTGATCACTAACAATTTCCCCTGAAGCCTCACAAAATAGTGCAAGACAATCCCTGGCAGTTGAGACTAACTCCTCATCAACAAAGACTGAGAAAAGGGATTCATCTATAAGTTGTTAATCATCTCCTTCCCCCTGGGGAGAGAAATACCTTTGAGCTTACCTTGAATACGAGCTTCCTCTCGTAGATATCCAAGAGCATAAACTATCAAAATATAGAGATAAGGGGCCAAAGGACACCCTTGTCTGATAGACCTATGGAGATGGATGCGAGGAGAAAAAACATTATTCAGTGAAAAAAATGAAGAGGCACATGTAAACAAGGTGTTGATCATACCAAAACAAAGTTGGCCAAACCTAAGGCAAGTCAACATATTGGTGATAAATGTCCTATCAATATGATCACATGCTTTGTCAAAGTCAATTTTCAAGAAGAGTTCATATTGATTAGACTCCCTAGCCCACTCCATGTCCTCCCAAGGAGACAAGAATGTATCCAAAATAAATCATCCTTGTACAAATCTTGTCTTCTCTCTACAAACAATTTTTCATGCCACATCTCAGACTCTCCTGGCTAAATCCTTGGCCATAATTTTATAAGGGACACTCAATAAATTTATCGACCACCACCAACCCATAGAATCTCTAGTTGTATTGCTTGAAATAATCTTGATCATTCCTTGATTAAGTATTTCCGATAAACTCCATGTGGAAAATACCTCATGTGCAAGATTGCAAAAATTGTCCCACATCTCCTTGTAAAACTCACAAGGAAAACCATCAATACCAGGGGAATTCCCATTATGCATTGAATAGAGGGAAGCAAAAAAATCATCTTTCGTAAAATCTCTTTACAATCTATCGCAATCTCCAATCAAAACTTTGTGAGGAACCACTTTGAAGAAAGCCTACCTAGAAACCACAATTGACTCAGACAAGTGGTAATCAGAGAAAATATTTTGAAAGTGAGCATTAAACATACCTCAAATCTCTCTCTCTCTCAACTTTGAAATCTTTGTGTGAATTGTTGCTAGCTAGATTCTCTATGCAGGTTTCGGCCAAATTCTACATGGTATCAAAGCCTACAAGTTTCTAGGAAGAAGGTGCACAAGCACTCATTTGCATGTACAAAATATTGAAGAAGTCAGAAAGAATGGAATTTTTTTCATTATCTCTTCTCACTCCACAAAATTATTTGGAGTGGAAGATAAAAATTCTACTTCATCTCAAAGGTAGAGGCTTATACCGAATGACCATGGATATAGGGATTGAACCCACATGAGATCGAAAAATACAAATACTTCAACAGCATGGATGAGGCCTTCGGTCTCATTTGCATGTCAATTTCTCTCGAGCTATTTTTTCATGTTGAATTTTGTTTTAATCCAAATGAGATTTGGACCACTCTGGAAGGTCTATTTTGAAAACATGACGATATGAGAGGACACATGTTCGAGATTGAGTTAAACTCCTTAGATCTAAGAAGTTTTGAGAATATCCAGGACTTCTTCACGAAGTTCAAGTCCCTACTTCTACAACTAAAAGGATGCAATATTAAAAAATATACGCAAGAAAAACATATGATTCTTTCCATTTTGTCAAAAAATTGGGTCCAGAGTATGCAATCTTTTTCTCCACATTCCATGTAGTGAGGATTACATTGGGAGTAGCCTGGAAAATTCCCTCATTCGATATTTTCATTGATTCCCTAATGCATGAGAAAGATAATCTCATCAAAATGGGGGTAATCAAGAGCTCTAAAGAACATGCACTCATTGTACATGAGAATAGAAAATCCAATTTGAAGTCCAAACAAAACGTAAAGAGAAAGATGCATCCTGAGCAAGGAAAGGAAGGAAATCCCAAACCCTTTGATGAATCCTCCAACTCCAAAGGTGGAAAGGGAAAGAAAGGGAAAATGAAGTGTGGTTACTACAATCATGGATACCATCCTGAATCATCATGCATGAAGAAGAAAATAGATCTCATGGTGCAAGCACTCCAGCAGAACATCCTCAGGGACTACATTCCCAGAATGCCAAGAAGAAGCCAGGAGACAAAGCGCCACAAAATAGAGGTAATTTCCATGCTTTGATTGATATTCATTCTTCTCTCGATGCATAGATTTTTGATTCAGGGGGATCTCATCACATGGAAGAAACAAAATATGTTTTATCATATTTAACTATAGGCAGGGGTCCTCCCATTCTCATGGGTCATGATACTCCAGTGGAGGTCATATGACAAGGTAGAGTGGATCTCCAACATGGAAGTTTTGAGAATTTCTTGCATTTTCTGAAACTCTCTATGAATCTACTCTCTATTTATCAGATAGCACATATAGTCACATGAAAAAGGGTGGAATTCACACTAAATTCCATGACCATATATGACATGCATGACAACTCCAATATTGTTGTTGGTGAGGTAAATCACTAGTCTCGATTGTACACATTTTCTATGTTTATTTCTAAATATGATTCTGCATTACTACTAATGCATGAAAATGATGATATTAGACTCTGGCACGAGATATTTGGTCATCTAAATTTTAGGTACATTCAACAACTTAGCAATTAGGGAATGGTCAAAGGCTTGCCTAATATACATTTTTTTGAAGGAGTTTCTCAAGGATGCGTTCTTGGAAAACATCCTCAAGAGAAATTTGAGAAAGGGAAGGCTTGGAGGGCCTCCTCTCCCTTGGAGATTTTCCACAGTGACCTCATGGGTCCTTTTCCTGACCTTCCATCAACAAGTCAAGGTACATGCTGACATTAATTAATGATTACTCAAAGCACACTTGGGTATATTTTCTCAAGCAAAAGTCTGAAGTTTTTGAGCATCTCAAAGATTTCAAAGAACATGTAGAGACATAGTATTGGAAGAAGATCAAAGCCCCCCAAATAGATAATAGGGGGGGTATGTAAACATGGATGTACAACATCTCTGCGATGAGGCAGGTATACATTTATAACATATAGTTACATACACTCCACAATATAATAGGGTAGCTAAGAGGAAGAATTGATCTCTCAAAGAGATGGTGAGTTCCATGTTGCATGTAAGGTCCCTTCCATCCAAGCTTTGGGATGAAGCACTCAATTGTGCCAATTACTTTAAAAATAGATCTCATAGATATGTGAAGGACAAGACACCTTTTGAGGCTTGGAGTGGCATCAAACCAGAGGTCACCCACTTCCAAATCTTTGGATGACGTACATGGGCCCGCGTACCCTCTAAAAAGAGGAAGGCATTAGATCCTCAGAGCATAGCATGCATATTCCTTGGATATCCCAAAGATGTGAAGGATTTCAGGCTGATAGATCCATTAATGGACAAGATCATCATTGGGAGGAGTGTCTAGTTCAAGGAAAGTCCCATGCATGCATCCCAGGAGCCACATGCAGAGAATTCCACACCTCCTCTTATACTAGACATCTAAGATGATGCATCTTCCCATTCGAATAAGATTTCATATCTTATTTCCAAATCAATTTCGAAAGATGATGAGCATGCAGATGATGATCCACATCAAATTCCCAAATGGGCTCAGTTGATACAGGTGGATATTGGTGGCCACCCATCTGTTCCAATTGGCTCATCTTAACAATTTTAGTTCAGCACGTTCTTATGTACTTATTTGTAATTGTGGGTTCTACACTTATGGGGTCGTCTGAATCCCTACACATATTCTAGTTGGAGAGTGGTGACCTCCCACCTAATCCAACTGGCTTATTTTGGAAGTTTTCACGTCGATACATCTTTCTGTACTTCCAGGGCCATTTTGGGGCCCTAAACAATGTTTTTTTGTCTTGCCACATTCAAACTGTAGATGAAATCAGAGTTTGATGGCTTAATATTTATTTCTCGAAAATACCTTTCCAACGAGCTATCGCGCGCCTAAAAGGGAGGCCGTACGCAAATTTTACGACCTCGAGAAGTTGAGGTACCAACTTACCCATCAGGGCCCACATAACTTTTGGTGTTTCATCTCCTAGGGTTAGGTTTTTGGATGTCTAGGTTTTTTTCATTCACGAGTAATGTTAAAAAGGCCTTTGGAGCCTCATTGTAATTATTTTTCTCAAATGGATGCGCGTAGCAGCCACATCTCTTCTCATAGATAGCTACAAGCATTCAAGCAAGTTGTTTCAATTCTGCAGTTTTACAATTTCAACCTATTTTATTTATTCAATAGAAGTTATTGTTCAATTGATATATGTTGTTGTTGTTTGTATCTATGTGTTGTTGTATTCAGTCTGTTATTCATTCTGTTCTACTCATAAATCCGGATCAGTGGTATCATGGTGGTTTTCTCTTCATTTATTTTTCTTCGTGCATGTCCCCGACAAGATCTGGGTACAATAAGTTGGGACTCGAACCAGTCGATCCTTTTCCAGATTGGTTGCACCAATATCGACAACAGCCCATGGGGGATGAAAATAAATATGATGGAGCAAGAGATCCTTTTAAAATGTTTCTCAAGGAATCCCTTGCACGACAAAGGAACGAAATGATGGACAACTTTGCACAGATCCTTCGATGGTTGCCCACATGAGACGCATATTCATCAAGAGGACATGCAACCCCCTTCAAGGTAGAGGTAAATTTTGATATTCCATTATTTGAAGGACTAATAGATGCGGATGTTGTAGATAAATGGTTGAATCTGCTCGAAGGGTATTTTTTGGTACATTATTTTTTTGATAGGGAAAAAAATACTTTTTCACTCCTCAAGGTCATCCCCCATGTTAAGGACTGGTGGGATACTTACTTTGAGCAAAGGGACATATAGGAATCTGCAATATTTGCAGTTTCCCCCATGTGGGATTCCTTCAGGGATGCCATTAAAGAACAATACTATCATGTTGGAAGCTACGAGGACTAGTACACAAGATGGACCACCTTGCATCAGGAAAGGGACCAAATAGTACCATATTTCACCAATATTTTCCATACCCTACACACCAAATTAGGTATCAAAGACTCTGAACGACATCTGATGCTCAAATACCATAGTTGTATGCATAGATACATTCAAACAGAAATGGAGTTTCTCGACATCACATCATTGGGTACAACTTATAGATATGATGTCAATATCGAGCATAAATTTAAGAAGAAGAGACAAGAGTTTGGATCTACAAACTCCTCACAGCAGAAGCAGGGAAAAGGCCGCCCCAACCCACAAAACAAGGGATGGAGCAAAGATGGCCACTCTCAGGAAAACCATTCCAGGCCGCAACACAAGAAGGGTAATAAGAAGTCGAAGAAGGACATGGGAAAATGGTGTGAATGCCATAAAATCCCTTGGCACAACACCGAAGAATGGCACTCCAAGCAGTCACTGGTGGTCGAGTTGAAAGATTTCGAGTCAGAGGAAGATTCTGACTCTGAATCAAATCTAGAAGGAGGGAAGTGGATTATCGATGTCGAACCTAGTGCCATGGTTTCTACCACCAAAGTGTAGCCAAGCGAACCAAAAGAAGAAAAGGAAGAGGAATGCCTCTTTCACTCACAAATGTGGGTAAAGGGGTCTCTGCTTCATTTTATTTTCGATAGCAGGAGTCAGAAGAACATGATCTCAACAGAGGTCTTCAAGTGGCTGGACCTTCCGATGAGACCGCACTTGCAACCCTACACCATTAGTTATCTTCTCCAAGGAAGAGATCTATGCGCCAGCTAACAATGTCATCTTCCCTACGACATCAAGCCATTCAAAGATGAGGTATAATGCGGTATTTCTCCCCTTGAAGTTTGTGATGTTCTTTTAGCACAACCATATTTGTGGAAGTGACATGTTTTGTATGAGTCTAGACCCCGCATTGTTATTATTACTTTGGGTAGAAAATTGTACAGGATACCAGAGGTAGCATCACCTACTATTATTTCTTTAATCTCTGTTAAGAAATGTAGTGAGGTCATTTCACATACTGAGAAGTTCGTATTCTTTATGATCCGTGCTCACTGTAAGCATGTTGAAATTTAAATTTTCTAGTTACACAATTACAATTACTTAATCCAATAGCAATTGTAGTAGGATCATTGAAATATAGACAATCACAGATACAATAGAACACAAATATTGTCCTGGGAAACCCTCATGGGGGAGAAAACATAGCAACCAAAATCCTCAATATACATTCCTTCAACCAGTACAATGATGTGATATAGCTCTCCAAGAAAGACCAAGACCAAAAAACCAAAAGAACCAGTCTCCAAGACTTGTTCCCTGGACCTTCTTATGTGCTCCAAGATGCACAAGAGAAGTGTGTGAGTGTGTGTCCAAATTAAAGTAACCTATCCTCTATTTATACACAACAATGTCTCATGAAGAGACATGACTCTTGACCTAACTAACCCATAATAAGGAAAATACCAATAATATAATAATTTATATTGAGTGTACTTGTACAATATAATTATAATAACCTTTTAAAGGTTTGACTAAAAAAAATATACAAGAATATCTTTCGTAGTTACACCAAAAATATTAACACTCCCTCTTAACTAGGAAGGTATTCTTTCTAGACACATACACCAAGCCTGATACCACATGAGCTCACATCCATTGACTGTTGAACCTGTGAATCTATACATCCTCATATATCCATAGTGAAACATGACTTCACCTCATGCAACCAAGGTCTATGGATAGCTCTCAATAGCTACAACATGTCCCCAGGACATCCAATCCCCGCGATGCATCAATACCTGATCATGTGCACTCCTGTCTCAGTGCCAACCCTTTTTCATGCTGGATGAGACTCACTAGACTCAGTGCCAACCCTTTTTCATGCTGGATGATACTTTTCCATACTCAGTGCCAACCCTTTTTCATGTTGGATGAGTTCCACATGTCACTCCCTCTAAAGAGGGACCACACCAATCTTGTCCCTGAAGTACTCGAACTTCATCCTTGATAGTGTCTTGGTGAACACATATGCAACCTGATCCTCGGTAGTCATGAACTAGAGTCTCACCACTCCCCTTCATACCATATCCATGATATAGTTGTGTTGGCACAGGGGCAGACCGAGGGTTCAACTCCAAGAGCGCAGCAACAAGCCCTAACTACTGGCCCTTTCGGCAACACCTGTGAAGAAGATGCAGTCTCACCCGAAGTAGCTATAGGGGGTTGCAGGACACAGGAGTCTACAATGAGAGGGAATGCATAATGGATTCACAGCAACAATACACAGTCACCTAGTATTCTCTATCTTCCTTAAACCTACTGCGCAAGTTATACTTTAGATCTAATCAATATCACAATAGCAACATATCAAATGACAGAGAACACAACACAATATATACGTGGTTCACCCTCTCCCTAGGGATAATTTCACAGACCTGTGCTTTATAATATATTCAGATTAAGCATACAGTTCTTGTCTGCTCTCTCAGCTAGCAAATCTTCTCTCTTCTCCTCTCTACCTCTCCCCTCCCTACGCACCTAGTTGCAGGGTTGATCTTCGCACCCAACTGAAGATCATACAATACCAGAAGTCTCTTTCACTCAACACTTCCTTCTCACACAATAGTACTCACCAATCACACAAGAACAATGAAATCTTGACCAATCTAGCACCAACAATAC
>ML801146.1:326021-343234 GCA_009831015.1 Picea engelmannii | reverse complement strand
CAATTCTTAGACTAGGAACCAAATATTCCATGGGTACAATTGCTTCTAGACCGTAGACCAATTTGAAGGGGGTCTGCATGGTCAGTTTCTTGCAAGTGGTTCTATAGGCCCATAATATTGATGGTACTCTCAAATCCCAGTCATCCCTATTCACACTGCATATCTTCGTCAGCGTTGTCTCCAATATTTTATTGAATGCTTCAACTGTCCCATTTTCTTATGGATGATAGGGTGTGCTCTTATGATGGTGAACTTCAAATTCCCGAGTCAAGGCTTCAACGATCTTATTAATGAAATGTGTGCCTTGATCGCTCATAAGGATATTCAGGAATCCAAACCTGTTTATGATATCATCAAATATGAAGCGCGCAACTGTAGTTGCACTACAGTCCTTAACTTCTCTTGCTTCGACCCATCTGGTCAAGTACTTGGTCGCATTGATTATGTATCTAGCTCTTATGCGCTTCCCTGGTGGGTTTATAGGTCCCACTAAGTTAATGGCCCATTTCTCAAATGCTTGTAGGGTCAGTTGTGGTGCTAAAGGCATTTCATCTCTTGTGGATGATTTCCCAACTCTTTGACATGCATCACAGGCTCTGTAATAATCCTTAGCATCTTTGTCTAGAGTAGGCCACCAAAGGCTAGCCCTAAGAATATTTTGCGTTGTTTCTTTCCCTGTGTAGTGTCCTCCTGTGATGCCTTCATGTGCTTTTGTGAGGATCAATGGTATATCTTCTTCCATAACACACCTTCTCAATATCTCGCCAGGTCCCATCTTGTATAGTTGTCCAACTATAAGTGAAAAATATGCAGCGTGCACTACTAGTTGGTTCTTTTGGGTGAATGTATAGTCACTAGGTGCAATTCCTGTTGACAGAAACTGGACTATCTATGCGAATTGATCATCAATCTTTCTAATGGCTAGCAACTGTGCATCCGAAAGTGTATCCTCCATACTAGTAGGCTCTTCTCCATGTTCCAACCTCAACAAGTGGTCATCACCTTTGTTCATTCTTCCCGACTTAACTATGATCTCAAAATCATATTCCTGAAATAGCAGAATCCATCTGCATATTCTCCCCTCCAATGCTGGCTTGTTGACTAGGTATTTCAGTGCGGAGTGATCGGTAAACATTTTAAAGTGTCCTCCCAGCAAGTAGTGGCGGAACTTCTGCAACGCATACACCATGGCTAACCCTTCTCTCTCAGTAGTGGTGTAATTAGTCTCGGTTGTTGATATCTTCCTACTAGAAAAGGCTAATGGGTGGTCGATGTCTCATGTTCCTGGTTGTGCTAACACAGCTCCTAATGCAATGGAAGATGCATCAACATGTACACGGAATTCCTTGCTCCAATCTGGAAAAACCAGAATAGGCGCAGTAACCATTTTATGTTTCAGCGTGTCGAAGCTCTGTTGGCATTCTTTTGTCCAGTGAAACTGACGTTGTTTCTTCAAAATCTTCTCCATGGATCCAGTAATCTGTGTATAGTCTTTAATGAACTTCCTATAGTATCCAGTATGTCCCAGCATAGTGCGACGTTGTTTGACTGAAGTAGGAGGGGGCAGATCAACTATAATGGCAATTTTAGATGGGTCTACCAGCAATCCCTGCTTGCATACAATATGACCTAACAACACTCCAAATGGTGAAAAGAATATGCATTTCTTCAGGTTTAAGGCAATCTGACACTGCCTACACTTGTCCAACATTAGCCTTAGACATTCAATGTGATTTTTCAATAAACTAAAAACAGTCCAGTCATCAAAGTATGCTTCTAGAAATTTATGTAGAAACTCTTTGAATGCTTCGGCCACCACCCTAGAAAATATGGTTGGGGCGTTCTTCAATCCAAATGGCATCACTGTATACTGGTAGGATCCCCATTTTTTTGCAAATGTGGTCTTATGGCGATCTTCCTTGGCAATCTGGATCTGATGGTATCCTGAAAATCTATCTGTAAAAGAATATACCTCATGGCCTCCTACATTATCTAGCACTTCATTAGTGAATGGTGTGGGGAATGGGTCATGCAAACATGCATCGTTCATCTTACTGAGATCTATGCAGATCATGATCTCTCATGTCTTGTTGTCTTGTACCACCATAGGGATAATCCATTTTGATTCTTCGACAGGTTCTATGATCCCTGCTTCCATCATTCTGTCGAGATCAATCTTCACTTTCTCCTTATATTTAGGTTTCAATTTGTAAGGTCTCTGTTTGACTGGCCTAACATCTGGTTTCAAAGGGATCCTCATCTCCCCCATAGGCCCTTTAATACCCTTCATATCCGTGAACTTGGTTGGAAACAAGTCCTGATACTCATGTAGTAACTCTGTGATATTGTCAATAGTGGCAACATCCCAATAATCTCCAACATTGGTAAGATTCGGTGTTTTCTCTGTTCCAATATTGACTTTCTTGATCTTCATCTGCTTTCCAATGAAAGGTAGCTCAAGTCCTGGTCCTTCTATGTCTCTTTGGCCTTCTGTTTCGGTGATGTTCACCTTCCTAGGATCATCGTCTTCATCAACATTGATATTGTAACAGCCTTGCAAGTTCTGAAGGGGCGCAGTCCATTCATCCTCTTCTTGCTCCAAAGGGAGGCTAGGTGCCTCCTCTAACACTTTTTGTCTTATCACCTGTAATGCTTGATCTACTGTAGGATATTGGCTTTCAAACAAAAAGGTAGTTACAAAGTTTTGGGTCATACCTTCCCAATATGTAGTGATGAGGCGCAGTTCTACTTGTAGGTACCAGTTGATAGGGGTTGTGTCCAACGTGTTTATGAATTTGTGCACCCACTATTCTTGAGGGATGTTGCTCCAGTTTTCCTCGCAAATTCGCACATTGTCCTTTGGACAGCTTCGAACTGTGTATCTAACTTCGTAGCTTTCTACTTGCTCTGAAAATCGCGCTGTCATCAAAGTGTGACATTGTACCCAATCCGTAATGTTGTTTTTGTGTGTCCCCCACCATCTTGCTGGAGTTTCTTTCAAGGCCTCACCCAGTGCCAACAATCTTTGTTGTGTTGGTACAATTTCTTCAAAGTTCACCAAGAATGCTTCTAAATGATTCAGACCATCAAAGGTGGGTAAGTTACTCACTGTTGTGTCGATCCAACGAACTTCTCTAGTTAATCTATCACATCTCCTTGTAGATACTTCGTACATTTTGTTATGCCAGTTCTCCAGTGCTTCTTCTAAATCCGATGAACATGCGTTTTCACTTCGCCAACACAAATTCCCATCCACCATAGGATTAATGTAGTCCTATTGTCTGACTATTAATTTGTATATGTTTTTTAGTTCATATGCATGGTCTTTTTCTCTGATGGGTTATGTGTGTCTCTTACCTTCGTCGGGATCTAAAGGTGTGGTGACCCTAAGGCCATCTCCTTCAAACGTCATTTTTATTTTCTTTAAATCAACCATAGTGGAATTATTGAAAGCCCAGTCAATTCCTAACAACGCATGGTAAGGATAGTTATCATCAACTATCTCAATCACCTCAAAGTCTGCAAATGTCCTTACTCCGTCGATGTCCACAAGGACATGTTCCAATCTGCCAAAGGAGCTTACTACCTGCTGGTTATCCATCCTAAGCCTGATAGGGGAATATATCAACTTAGGTTTTCCCATCAGTTCCCAGGTTTTCTTCATCATGACATTGACCTCCGACCCTAAGTCAAGGACCACATAGTCTATATCATACTCTCCAATTTGAGCATTTAAGTGTAGTTCCTTATTTGTCCTTCTCCTTTTTGAGACTTGGTGTACTACTCTATTCAGTAAGGGATCTATCTTTCCTATCTCATACTATCTGACAAAATTTTGCAGTTCTTGTATGACTTTCTCATCTTTAATCAGCTCTATAAGCGTATACAAGAAACTGACAAGTTTACTCACCTCTTCTCCATATCCGGGCGAAGCAGACTGATCAAATTCCAGAGGCATTCCACATTATCTTACTTCTGGTCATGTCTTTGATGAAGAGCCTTGATCTCCCCTGAATTCTTTTCTTGCCTCCTCAAATATTTGTTTTTCTTTCTTTGCATCAAAAGTTTGTGTCTTCTCAGCAGTTTTCCTAACTCCTGATTCTTCTGTATTCTTTCCTTGGGTCATTCTGTCTTCTCCTATAACATCGCCTCCGCTAGTGATAACATCGACTCTAGTGTCTTCTCTGCAAGGTTCAGCGTATATCAGTTGTACTTCCAGGTTCTCTTGAGGTCCTCGTCTCTCTTGAAGTTTGGCTAGTAGCACAAGACAATCTTTTATAACATGTTCGAATGAGCTGCAATAGCTACAAGTAGTATAAGGGTTTTGACAGTCCCTTGCCAAGTGTCATGGCTATGCGCAGTTATAACAGATTATCTGTCCTCGACCTCGACCCATACCACCTCCTCTTCCTCTTCCTCAAAATCCACCACGAGGGTTGAATTTTCCTCTCCCAGGGGAGTTATATTGCACAGTTCTTCCTTCTTGTTGTACTTCTCCTTGAATTTTGTATATATCCCTCGACCTTTCATGCATGAGATCGTAAGCCCTACAATCCCTGTCAACATGTCCTACCGACTTACAAAACGTGCAATACAGATTTGTGAGTGTCTGGACATATTTTTGCAGATAGTAGCATTCACCAGGGTGATGTCAATTTCTACATACCTCGCACTAGGGTAGGGTAACTTGCTTCAAGGGGCTCGGAGCTCCAGAGGCCAAGTATTCATGGAATAAAGGACAATTCTCCTTGTCATGGCCTTCTTATTTGCATCTCATACACCAGATGTCTTCTCTTTTATCTTTTCCCTTTTCTTTCTTCAAATCTTCGACCTGCAGTGATAGACTATTTAGCTGACTCAAGATTTGAATCATACCTGAGTTGGATTCTCCCATCAAGGATGATTCTAATTTCATGGTGATTTCCAGTGCCTCAGCCTGCGAAGTAAGCTTTTGTTGCATCAGAGGAACTCTGATGTGTGGCAAGAGGGCAACAATGAACCATTCCTTGTTCTGCTCATATGGGATCTGGAAACTCAAGTGGCCCATCAAGGTTTTAAACCTCTGATTGAACTCCCATACGGGTTCAGCTATTCTTTGCTTGATATTTCAGTTCTGTAATGCACTGTGACTCCGACTTGGGTTTCTTGAATTTAGAAATCAGTGCATTCTTGATCTCATTCAGCGGTTTAGGTTGGGCAATTCCCTTAACAAACTTCATGTACTAGCTCAGTGCACGGTCTCTTAGAGTAGTACTAAATTGAGCTCGTTTGACAGTTTCATCAGTGATGTTCTTAATACTCCATACGGCTTCACATAGAAACCAGTGTTGATCAAGATCTTCAGATCCATCTCCTCTGAAGGTGGGTAACCTCATCTCATCTTCCATAGATCTTCCTAGGTTTCTTGATTGAGTATGTGGAAGACTACTAGTAACAGTGCTCTGAGCACTCTGGTGACTCTGATTACTCTGATTGCTTAATGTTGTTGAAATAACAATAGGATTAATAGTACTTACTTCGATATTCGACGCAGTTCTTGAAGTTTATGGCTCTTCTCGGCGAGGTTCATCTGTCCTAGCGGATTCTCAATTCTCTTCGTCTATCAGATCTGCCTCTTCTCCACTGTAGAAACCCTCATCCCCATAGTTCTTTCTTAAATAGGTTCGCAAGAGGAACCTATCTGAACACGCTCCCACTACACGTATGTCCAACCTCTGTGTCGTTTTCACTGTCTGAGTTCTTGAACATTAGCTCTTAAATCCAGTAGAATATTGTATCTTCAAGATGTTCTTCTCATGCATAACATCTTGATATTTAGCTTCAGAAAATGTAAAAATTTTCCTCTAGGTCCCTTAAAGAAATATCTCTATGCTTGGCTATACGATTCTACTCTGTCAACATCAAACTCAGTGATATACCCTCCAATGGTACCATCAAACTAGTGATCTATTGCTCTTGACACGACGTTATCAACTCTCTTGACCTTATTGATCAGCACTGACGTCCAAACCACAAGTGGCCTAGATATGATCTCAAATTGGGTATATGATAACCTAGCTAGCCACTCGTATAACTCCCTATGGATTCCTCCAAAGAAAATCACATGTATATCAATAAAGATATATCTTTCCAACCAATCCTCTATACTAAGATTAGGGTTCTTGTTCTGGGCTTCAGGGAAGTCCTTTTCTTGATCTTCTATTCGCTTCTAAATCTTTGTCTTTGATGGAAACCACCTTGACATTCCCTCAAGAAGATTCTTGTCCTAGCAACGAAACCATTTGTTGGCACAGCGGCTGACCCAGGATTCAACTCCAAGAGTGGACCAACAAGCCCTAACTACTGGCCCTTTCGGAAACACCTGTGAAGCAGATGCAGTCTCACCCAAAGTAGCTATAGGGGGTTGCAGAACACAGGCGTCTACAACCAAAGGTAATGCAGAATGGATTCACAACAACAATACACAGTCACCTAGTATTCTCTATCTTCCTTAAACCTACTGCACAAGTTATTCTTCAGATCTACTCAATATCACAATAGAAACATATCAAATGACAGAGAACACAACATCAATCACACACAACACAAGATATACGTGGTTCACCCTCTCCCTAGGGCTACATCCACAGAACTTTGCTTTATAATATATTAAGATGAAGCATACAATTCTTGTATGTGCTCTCAACTAGCAGATCTTCTCTCTTCTCCTCTCTATCTCTCCCCTCCCTGTGCACCCAGCTGTAGGGTTGATCTTCGCACCCAGATGAAGATCTTACAATACCATAAGGCTCTCGTACTCAACACTTCCTTCTCACACAATAGTACTCACTCGATCACACAAGAACAGTGAACTCTCGACCAATCTAGCACCAACAATACCAACAACCCATCCCAGGTCCTTTAGACCTCTATTTATACATTACAATAGTTCTTGGACACCCTTAGGTTAAAACCTAAGTGTCAAAACCCTAGATACAAAAACCCTAGGTGTCTAAAACCCTAGGTCAACTTGACCCACATTTTTAGGGCTTCGCCAGCCTGTCTTTCCTTCCTTCTCGCGCGGTGCTCCAAAGCATCCAATGGTGGATTTTTCCACTTGTTGAGTTGTCTAGAATCCGTCTTCCTTTAGGATATGTCATCCTCAATCTTCTCCTCCGACAACCTACTTTCTCTTACTTTGCACCGTCTTTTCTGCTCTTTTTCTCACTTCGACCCAGTATCAATCACTGTGTCTTCCACGTAGTTCGTGTTTTTCCTTTTCTTCCTTAATATTCGCTTGCTTCCATATCCAAGGGCCAACAAGTTATATTTGATCTCAATATGATTTGACCTATCATGGAACACCGAGTTCTCTGCCAACTTCATGCAACTCTGGTTGTCACACCAAATGCAGGTCACCTCCAATCCGAGACCAAATAACCTAGACAACATCTTTTGAATCCACACTACTTCTTTGCTCGTTGCACATGCTGCCACATACTCAGCTTCAGCTGTAATGAGTGCCACACATGATTTCTTTATGTTTCTCCACAAGACCATACTGAAGCCAAGACTGAAACACTATCCGGAAGTGCTCTTCTGGTCAGGAATAATACCGACCCAATCTGAATCTGAGTATCCATACAATCCAAACTCATGGTCAAATCTATACCAGAGACCATGATCTAGGGTACTCTTAAGGTACGTCAACACATGCTTTGTTGCAACCAAGTGAACCTATCTGGGATGCTCCAAATGATGACTCAGTTTGTTCACAACAAAACATATATTTGGTCTTGTGTTCATCAAATACATCAACAAGCCCACTATCTTCCTGTATAAAGTAGAATCCACAATATCTGAAGTTGTATCCTGCAACAACTTAAGATTTGATACCATCGAGGTAACCATGTCCTTACAATCCAACATCTCGAACCTCTTCAATATTTCCACAACATACTTTCCTTGATTTAGGAAAATCCCATCTGATCTTTTCCAAAATTCTAGTCCCAAGAAGTAGTGCATCATTCTTAACTATTTCATCTCGAATTATGCAACCAATTTTGTCTTACATTTAGTGATGAGATTTTCCACACTTGTTAGAAACAGGTCATCTACATACAACAGTAGAATCATCGGTTCACCATCATCAACCTTAAAGTAAAGGTTAGGATCTGCACTGCTCTTGGTAAAACCCAAGCTCATCAGAAAATAATCAATCCTACCATAACATGCTCTCGGTTCCTGCTTCAATCCATATAAAGCCTTTTTTAATCAACACACATGAGCCTCCCTGTCATGTGTCTCGAATCCAAGTGGTTACTCCACATAAACTTCCTCTTTTATTTCACCATTCAAGAAGGTTGTCTTTACATCCATCCGGTGCACCTTCCATTTCATCATATTGGCCAATGAAAATATAGTCTTGATCGAGGTATATCTTTCTACGGGAAAAAAATTTTCTTCATATTCAATCTCTTCCTTCTGAGAGGAACCTCGGGCCAAAAATTTTGCCTTATATTTTTCAATACTACCATCAGCTGCGTGTTTCATCTTGTAGATCCTTTTTGAACTCACCACAATTTTTTCCTTTGGTCTAGGAACTACATCCCAGAAATCATTATGCATAATGGACTGGTATTCCTCTGCCATGGCATCTTTCCATACTTAATTTTTTGTAGCCTCTTCATAACTGGAAGGCTATGCATCCATTATGTCACACAAACATGCCACGTAGTTGGAATACGACTTTGGCTTCTTACTTTCCTTGAAATATTTCTCTGGGTACCAATTCTTTTTGCATCTTTGATAATCTCTTGTACCCAAGATGATCTTCTCTTACAAGAAGGTATCTTGATTGTTTTCTGAGGTTGTACCATGTCATGATCCTCTGGAATGACTTCCTCTGGTTCAACTGCGTCTACAACTTTAGGAACTTCACTCTCTTCTTCATGTGCCTCTTCTTCACGAATATGTTTATATTTACTGAAAGTTGCATTCTCATCGAATGTTACATCTCGACTGATCACCACTTTTCGGTGATCAGGAATGTATATCCTGTAAGCCTTCGATGTGTCACTATAAGCAAAAAACATACCCTTCCATCCAGAAGGGTCCAACTTTGTCCTCTTTTCCTTTGGGACATGAACAAATACAGGGCAGACAAATATTCTGAAATGGCTGACTATTGGCTTCTCTCTTGAAAACATTTCCTCGGGTGTCTTGTTTTCAAGCACCTTGTGGGGACTTTTATCTGCACGTACACTTTAATTTTCTCTACTTATGACATAGATGCATAGGAAGATATTGATCATAGATCATGGCCTTTACTGCTTCCATGATTGTCCAGTTCTTCCTTTCATCTATTCCATTATGTTGAGGGTTATAGGGATTATAAATCTCCCTCTTAATCCCAACTTCCTTGCAATACTCCTTGAATTCTTATGAGGTGAATTCACATCCATTGTCTGATCGCAAGGTATTTATCTTCCCCTCTGTCAAGTTTTATACTAGAGCCTTGAACTCTTTGAATTTGTCAAAAATTGCATTCTTTGCTTTTCACAAATAAATCCAAGTTTTACGTGAGTAATCATCAATGAAAGATACATAATATACATACCCACTTAGTGAAGTTTCTGACATCGGTCAACATACGTCTGAATGCATGATTTCCAAAACTCCTTTGGCTCTGTTATCTCTATTAGGAAAGGAGCGCTTCACATTCTTGCATTGTGCACATCCTTTGCACACACCATCTAGTTTTGTTTGGATTTCTAGAAGACTTGTCACCATTTTTCTCACAACTGGAAGAGCTTTGTAGTGTAGGTGAGGAAATATCCTATTCCATAGTTCACTTGGATTCACAATATCATGAACCACTATGGAGTTTGAATGTCCTTTTAATTTTTAGAGTCCTCCTTCTTCAACTCCAATCACTATTGCATCATCAAGGGTCTTCCCTCTGGAACATAGATAACTTCCTTCATCTTCATTGTCTTGCCTGAGTTTAACTTGTAGGAAGCTTCTCCAACACCTTTGATTGGATACTGATAGTCATCACCCAATTTCACCTTGTGAGGTGAATCTTTATGAATAAGTTTAGATAAGGAGTCTTCATATCCTATCATGTGCTTGGAAGCACCATTGTCTATCAACCAAGTGTCACTTCCATGAGTAACAATACTTGTGAGGGATGAGATAAGAACATAATCCTCATCACTTGATTCATCTTGCATTGCAACCTTCTTGAGAGGCTCATCATCTTCAGTTGTGTGAGCTTGATGCCTCTTACTTCCTTTCTTATTGTTAATTTCCATAATGAGGGGGGAATCCCTAAAAAAGTGTCTCAATTCCTGACAACAGTACCATATGATATTTGAGTTGTCTCTTTGACCCATCTTAAAATTCTTAGGTAAATAATGTTCCTCCTTGTTCTTTCCTTTCCTAGTGTGGGAGGCTAGGGATTGATCTTCATATGCCATCTTTTCTTCTCTTGCAGTTGTCCTAGCTTCTTCCTGGTTACAATTTTCCCAAAGCCTACTGAAATTGGGAAACTTCCTTCCTGAAAAAATTCCTTGGATGAATGCATCCCATGACCTTGGGAGGCCATTCAAGGTAGTCATCACTATCTCTTATCCTTCTACCGAGTCACCAATGGCTTCTATCTGCTCCTTGGTTTGATTCACTCTTGAGAAGTAGGAGTGAATGGTTTCTGAGTTCTTCATTTTCACATTCTTCAACTGAGATCTTGAAGTCATTCTTTGATTTATGTTTCTTCCCTCAAATAGACACGTTAAGGTGTCCATCATTTGATTTGGAGAAGATAATGATGATATATGATGGATAAGGTGGTCCTTAATGGAGTCTGCGATAATCCTTTTTTCTCTCACCATGTCCTTCTTATATTTTTCCTTAGCTTCATCTCCATGAGGTTCTTGAACCTCTTCTATAATGAACTTATCCAATTCATGTTCTTCAAAAAGGAGGGTTACTCTGTACTTACATGCCCTAAAGTTATCAGCTCCATCTAGCTTCTCATCGATCTTTGTTATGGTAGCCATCCTGCCTTTTGATGGTCTTGGTTTGTCCGACAACTATCTCTAGACTGAAAACAACTCCCTTTTAGGATTCTAGATCTGCAACTGCCTTTTATTCATGCCTGCTCCGATACCATGTTGAAATTTTAAATTTTCTAGTTACACAATTACAATTACTTAATCCAATAGCAATTGTAGTAGGATCACTGAAAGATAGACAATCAAAGTTACAATAGAACACACAGATTATCCTGGCAAACCCTCGTGGGGGAGAAAACCCAGCAATCAAAATCCTCAATATAGATTCCTTCAACCAGTACAATGATGTGTTATAGATCTCCAAGAAAGACCAAGACCAAAACACCAAAAGAACCAGTCTCCAAGACTTGTTCCCTAGACCTTCTTATGCGCTCCAAGATGCACAAGAGAAGTGTGTGAGTGTGACTCCAAATGAGAGGAACCTATCCTTTATTTATACACAACAATGTCTCGTGAAGATACATGACTCTTGACCTAACTAACCCATAATAAGTAAAATACCAATAATACAATAATTTTTGTTGACCAGACTTGTACACTATAATTATAATAACCTTTTAAAGGTTTGACTAAAACAAATATACAAGAATATCTTCTGTAGTTACACCAAAAATATTAACAAATCATAAGGTCTCTGCCACATCCGTGGCCTCTACACAAAGCCTTTCTTTGCAGCAGAAGCAAGTGAACGAGATCGTGGAAGACTATAGAGACATCTTCTCCTCGCCCCCCGGGATACCGACGCACTTCTAAGTCAAGCATCCAATTGATCTAACCCCCAATGCACCTCTTCCTAATGGACCAATCTATCGTCGCTCGCTGATGGAAAATAACGAAATCAAGTGTCATATACAAGAGATACTTCAAAAGGGGCACATCAGACCCAACCCTTCCCCTTGCAGAAACTTGATTGTACTAGTGCAGTAGAAAGACAGGACCTGGAGGATCTGCATTGATTACAGAGAATTAAACAAAATCACAGCCAGGAACCAGTACCCAATTCCCCGAATTGATGACCTTCTTGACCAACTCAAGGGGTCAAAGTTATTCAAAAAGATTGACCTAAAGTCTGGCTACCACTAGATTCCCATCGAACCAACCGATGTATGGAAGACAACTTTCAAACCTAAAGAAGGTCTCTTCGAATGGATGGTCATGCCCTTTGGCTTAACAAATGTACCAACCACTTTCATGATGTTGATGGATGATGTATTGAGACCCTTCAGGAACTCTTTTGTGGTGGTATATTTGGATGACATTCTCATCTTCAACAGAACCTGGGAGGAGCACATGCAACATATTCAATAGGTTTTGAGCACTCTACGGCAACACAAGCTATATGCCAACTTGGAAAATGCTCTTTTGGCATGAACATGGTCCAATACTTGGGCTACATTGTTGATGAGCATGGGGTACATGTGGATCCATCTAAGATCCAAGTTATCTATGATTGGCCAGCCTCGACCACACTAACCGAGCTTCAGAGCTTCTTGGGACTTGCCAACTTCTATCAACGGTTCGTGTTGGGATTCTCCCATATTGCATGGGCCCTCACCCAATTGACCAAGGGTGGTGGCAGGGAAAGTTCATGTGGGGGAACGAACAATAACGAGCATTTGATGATTTGAAGGATCGCTTGTGCTCAGCTCCAGTACTCTCCTTGCCCGATCTACAACCGATGTTCGAGATTGAGACTGATGCATCTGACTATGTTGTAGGTGCATTTCTCACTCAGCATGGTCATATGGTAGCATACCATAGTGAGACACTCTTAGATATTGTTCAGAAATATCCCACCTATGACAAGGAAATGTATTTCATTATACAAGCATGTCATCAATGGAAACATTACATTCTGGGAAAGGAGACAATCATCCACACTAATCACAAGCCTCTGCAGTTCATACCGACACAGGGGAAGTTGCAGAACGACCGCCATCAGAAGTGGTCCACCTTCATGCAGTAGTTCCATCTCAACATCAAGTATAAGACATGGAGCACAAATCTTGTCGCTCATTTCCCTAGTCGACCTCCCTTGGTGGCACTCACCACCATGCTCCATTCCTATGGGCATGAGGCATCTAAGTAGCCCCAACTTTATCAATAAGATACAGACTTTGCCACCACCCATCAACTCTTGGGTATAGGCGTGAATGTCACCAATTTTCAGATTCAGGACAGACTGTTATGCCATCTGGGCCATCTCCATGTTCATGCAAGCGAGCGTGCAAAGATGATTTGGGAGGCTCACTACAGTCGGATGGCGTGACATTTTGGCATGGATAAAACCGTGGTAATTCTACAGAAACATTTTTATTGGCCAAAACTTTGACATGACGTCAGAAAGTATATCATATCTTGCATTGCTTGTGCAATTGCCAAGCCAACCATCAAGAAGAAAGGCTTATACACCCCTCTTCCTACTCCTAAGAGGCATTGGGAATCCATATTGATGGATTACATGTCTAGCCTTCCATCAACTAAGAAAGGCAATGATTGCATATTTGTGGTGGTTGATCAGTTTTCAAATATGGCCATTCTCACATCCTGCAAGAAGAGCATCACAACGAAAAATACTTCCAAGCTCTTCTTCGAACGAGTGTGGGTCCATTTTGGGATACCACAGACCATCAAATCAGATTGGGACAGCCATTTCCTCGACACATTTTGGTCGAGTCTCTGGTCACTATTGAACACCAAGCTCATTATATCCACTGCTTTCCACCCCCAAACCGATGGCAAGATAGAGGTCGTCAATCGGATGATTGTGCACATCCTACACATGTACAACTCTAAGCATCTACGTACATGGGATGAGAGTCTTCCCTATGTTCAACACAACTACAACATGGCTCTCCATAGCTCCACTAGCCATAGCCCATTTCAGGTGGGGCTGGGATTCCAACCCTTGGGTCCCATTGATGTTGCACTACCTCTTGCAACCACACAAGAAGAATCTTCCCATGTTCCTTCTAAGGCCAAAAAAGACACCGGATTCATTGAGCAAATTCAACACATTCGCCAACAAGTTCATGAGATTTTGTAGAGAGCCAATGCTAAGTACAAGCAATGCCATGATCAACATTGAGTATTGCACTAGTTTCAGGTGGGAGACAAGGTCTGGTTACACTTTCAGAAAGAGTGCCTTACAGGGCCCCATCAGAATCTCTACCCACTTTGCTATGGGACTTACACAATCACCAAGGTTGTGGGTAGAAATTATTTTGAGCTCAACACTCCACCCTTCCTTGGCTTGCACCAAGTGTTCAATATGGACCTCCTTCAGCCATATTTTCTACCATTATTGGACACCTAAAATATTGCAGAATAGTTGACACCAACAGAGCTCAACCATGATTGCATGGAACAAGAATCCATTGATCAAATAGTGGACACATAGGTCAAGGGCACTCGTCAGAAGAGGATCCAACTTTATTGAGTTGTTAAGGCAAGGTAGCTCCTACACCAAGGAAAGTGGCTGGCCCGGGGCCAAATTCAGTAGAAGTTTCCTCACCTGATGGGGGAATTCAACACAATGGAGACCATTACTTCCTAAGGGGGGAGGACTGATTTAGGTGGATATTGGTGGCCACCCATCTATTCCAACTGGCTCCTCTTGACAATTTTAGTTGAGCACATTATTATGTACTTCTTTGTAATTGTGGGTTCTACACTTCTGGGGTTGTTTGAAGCCCTACTCATCTTTCAGGTGGAGATTGGTGGCTGCCCACTTAATCCAACTGGATTATTTTGGAATTTTTCATGTTAGTACATCTTTTTGTAATTCCAGGGCCATTTTGGGGCCCTAAACAATGTTTTTTTGGCTTGACATAGTCAAATTGTAGATGAAGTAAGAGTTTGATGACATAATGTATAGTTCTCAAAAATTCCTTTCCAACGGGCTATCACACACCTAAAATGGAGGTCATATGCAAAATTTATGACCCCGGGAAGTTGAGGTACCAACTTACCCATCGGGGCCCACATAACTTTTGGCGTTTCATCTCCTAGGGTTAGGTTTTTAGATGTCTAGGGTTTTTGAATTCATGAGTAATGTTAAAAATGCCTTTGGAGCCTCATTGTAATCATTCTGCTCAAACAGATGCACGTAGCAGCCACATCACTTCTCAGAGATAGCTACCACCATTTGAGCAAGTTATTTTTGTTCTACAGTTTTATAATTTCTGCCTATTTTATTTATTCAATAGAAGTGATTGTTCACTGGATATCTATTGTTCTTCTCTGTATCTCTGTGTTATTGTATTCAGTATGTTATTCATTTCGTTCCTCTCATAAATCTGGATCATCAGTCCACTCTACAGGCAACAAGTGACCTTGTGGGGGATCCATCGGATCTGAGGAGGATGAGATCCCAATTTGAGGAGCCACCACATGCTAACCAATAATTCCCATGCATTACTATATGTCAGTAGTTGTTCGTATCAGCTGGAGAAGAGATAAGACCCAATAGTTTTTAGGTTAGTATAAGCAACTCAAAAGAAGTAATTCATTATCCCGTTCCTGCCATTTCCTGCCATAGAGTGCTGATCAATATAATCCTATATGACCATCAGGCAAGATAATCCAAACAATGGGATTTGATTGGAAGCGACTGAACCCTGAAGAGAGAAAAAAATGATCCATCTTTTAATACCCTCCATTTCATTAGGCAGGCAGGGGACAGATGGTGAAAGAAAGGCAGGCTGCATGGTAAAGTAGGATTCTTTCCGGAAGGGTCTACTAGGGTTCTAGCTTCATACCCTTAGACCTATGCAGAGGATGAAGGGAGTCCCTTTTGGGAAGCAATTATGACTGAGGAGTATAAATCTCTCATCAATAAATAGATTTGGGACTTGGTTCTGCTTCCATCAAATCAAAATCTTGTCAGACGTAAATGGGTCTACATGACCAAGAAGGAAGAAGAAGGACATGTGAGAAAGTATAAGGAAATATTGGTTTCCAAAGGATTTCAACAAGTCCACGTGATTGATTATGATGAGACCTTCGCTCCAATAGAAAAGATGGACTCCATACGGTTGGCCCTCACCATTGCAACAACCAGGGGGTGTTAATTTCACCAGATGGATGTGAAGAATTCATTTATTCATGGGGATCTCTTAGAATATATCTACATGGAGAAACCTCGGAGATACATATAAAAATCATCTCTAGTATGTCGACTAAAAATGTCACTCTATGGACTCACGCATGCTCCTAGAGCATGGTATGCTAAAATGGATTCCTTTTTGCTTTCTCACTCTTTCACTAGATGTAAATCAGATCCCAATGTTTATATGTTGAGGACTTCTGACTCTCTATTGATCTTATTTCTATATGTAGATGACCTCTTGATCAAAGGTAGTTCGGCCTCAACAATTGTTGTGGTCAAAGACATTTTGCATGACAGGTTCTCTATGACTGACATGGGTCCACTTTACTTTTTTCTTGGTATTGAGATCAACCAGGATGCTTTAGGCATCAAGTTGTCTCAGACGAAGTATGACAGGGATCGCTTAGTTAGATTCCACATGACTAACTGCAAGTCTTCAACCACACCCTTCTTGTCAGAGGTAAGGCTCGAGGATGGTAGGGATACACCATTGGTGGACAACACCAAGTATATATAGCTAGCGAGGAGCCTTCTTTACCTCACTCAATACCGTCTAGATATATTGTATGCAGTGGGTGTAGTTCCCAAGTACATGTAGGAGTCACATGAGCTTCCTTGGAAAGATACCAAGCACATCCTCATATATATTCAGGGTGCCGCCAGTCATGGGATTCACTATGCAACATGTTGTACATTAGATCTCATGGGATTCACATATTCAGATTGGGCTGGTGATAACATAGATCACAATTCCACTTCCGGGTACATGCTTAGTTTGGGATCCAACCCCATCTGTTCGTCAAGTAAAAAGAAATCAGTTATTTATTTATCATCAGCAGAGGCAAAGTACAAAGGAGAGGTCAACATCACCATTTGGGAACTTTGGCTACAAAACTTCCTCAATGATATTGGTATCCAATTCCATCGTCTGACTGTCATCTGGTGTGACACCCATAACACATTGAAGTTTTGTAGAGGCCTAATGCAATGACAAAGGACAAAACACATCAAGATCCATATGCATTACATCAGAGAGTTGGTTCATGATG
>ML801146.1:297248-318370 GCA_009831015.1 Picea engelmannii | reverse complement strand
TCTATGCTTCATACATTTTGACTATGCCTACAAAGATGTTTTTAATGGCCCATTCAATTGTTATGGTAACCTAGAGTAAGGTTGGTCTCCTAAAATATTATTTGGGATTAGTCAAGAAAAAATGAGGGTTGTCCCTACTCAATATTGATACTAACTTCTCTTTCTTCACAACCTTGCATTTTAATTCCAAAAATGAAATATTTGATATCTTCATGGTACCACTCAACATTGTAACATAATAGCTCTTGAATATGCTCTATATATTTATCTCGATGAGATGAAGCATGAGAGCTTATAATATTTGTGGAAGCATGGCTATGAGTTGGTTGTGAAGAGGAGGGTGATTTGAATATAAAGGATTGGCTAAGATAATAAAAATCTTGCTTTTCCCTTCATTATAGGATTTGGGCATTGTTTGCTTAAGAGAGACAATTGAATGATCAATGTCCAACAAAAAGTTGTCAAAATGGATAATGTTTTTCTTTTTGTTCACCATTGAAGGTATGGTTGGGGTGAGGGTTAATGCTATAATATCATATTCAAGGAAGAATTCTTATTACGCTAAAATCAAGAAACATAGGTTTGTCGGGAAATGCATAGTAAATACAAGTCTTAATTAGAGAAATTTTAGGTTTTTTTTCTCTCTTGGACTAATATTCCATGTTTTTTTTTTTAAGATTTGCCAATTTCAATTTTACTAAAAACAATTTTCCCAAATTATATAGGATAAAAAGTTATTTACTCTAAAAATCGTCAAAATTTACTTGGCAATGTGGAGTGAGGGAGACAATTGAGGTACATACAATTCTTCTCCCTCACTCCTCATGTGGAGTGAGGTCCATAAAATTGAACAATTGAAAAATGCCAACATAATAACAATAAATTAACCATCATAAATCTATCTTAACCTTGATCGTTTAAGCACCAATAAGTTTGTGCTTTGATTTCTTTTTTATCCCCTTCAGGTGCTTAATAGATTAGGGGCTAGGAAAAAAATGCTTATCATAATAATAATAAAATAAACCAACATAAATCTATCTTAAACTCGAGATATGTTTTATGCTTTGATTTCTTTTTTATCCCCTCTACACATTTAATAGATTGAGGATTAATATGGATCTATCCTCTTATACAAAATTGTTCAATGTGATCATTCACATCATCAAAGTTACTTCACCTTCAATTTTAGAATCTTATATGAAATAAATCAATAACACTTAAAACATAAAATAAGCAAAATGCATTTTACAAATTGATGATATATAATGTTTATATACAATTCTCCATATATCTACCCCATCGTAACTTTGTAGTCATTCTTATGAGGAATTTCATCAAATTGTTCATCGTAACTTTGTAGTCATTCTTCTGAGGAATTTCATCAAATTGTTCACAATGTTCCCATATGAATGAGATATGTATTATCTATATTTATAAATCAAAATATTTTAAAAATAATTCTAAATATATACATAATGTGTTAAACATGTAGAAATTTGGATCTTAATTTCTTTTTATATTAAAATAAATTTGATTAAAAAACCAACCACAACTTCTTCTTCTTGTTATTAAGAAGACCAAATTTTAGGAATTCACACACAAAAAAATTAGCATGTTATTATTTATATTCTTTAAGTATAATCCTTTTCCTCCACTTGTAACGTGGAAAATGCTAGCCCTTTCACGCATGTTTCCGAGGATTAGTTAGAAATTTATACTAATTCAGACTTACGCATGAATTTAGCACGTAAGGGGTTGGACCTCCCACGTTATATACAGCCTGCCCACCCCGAGGAATCTTCAATCCGCAAAGTGGGAAGCCCCTTTTGGTTCTCTTGGTCAATGCCCGCTCTGCACTAGCAATTGGTTCGCTGCAACCCACTGGGAAAGGCCCGATCCAACCGAAAAAAATACGGTACGTGTTAAAATTCCATTACGGTATTTTGGTTCAGAGAATTTAATTCAATACCCTTCTAGAATAGAAGTACATCCGTGTGTTTGTCTTGGATTTGTTCAAGGCTGGATTGATTCCCAAGCAAAATTTAGCTGTTCGTTTTCGTTTTTGGTTGGCAGGATTTCGAGGTGGAAGATCTATAGAGAAGATATGGGAATTCTTCTGTTCTTTGCTCTGCTGGCGTTGTCAGCCATGGCAGGCAGTGCTTCAAGAGCAGATTTTTCCATCATCAGCAGCAAAGATCTGAGAGAAGATGACGCAATCATGGAGCTCTATGAACTGTGGCTTGCAGAGCACAAAAGAGCCTACAATGGCCTGGACGAGAAGCAGAAGAGGTTCTCTGTATTCAAAGACAATTTTCTGTATATTCACGAGCACAACCAGGGGAATCGATCCTACAAACTGGGGCTGAACCAGTTTGCAGATCTGAGCCACGAGGAATTCAAGGCGACATATCTGGGTGCCAAGATGGATACCAAGAAACGCTTGTCCAGGCCTCCCAGCCGTCGATATCAGTATTCGGACGGCGAGGATTTGCCGGAGTCCATTGACTGGAGAGAAAAAGGAGCCGTGACTTCCGTCAAGGACCAGGGTTCCTGTGGTAAGTATTATCTAATGAATTTTCATATCCTAATTTTCAGTTCTATGAGAAGTTTTATCTCATGAATTTTCGTACCCTAATTTTCAGTTCTATGAGAAGTTTTATCTCATGAATTTTCATACCCTAGACCATAACAATGCCCTGTACAGTACTTTTTCTATGAAGAGTTTTGTCTCGTGAATTTCATACCCTAGACCATAACAATGCCCTGTATTGTACCTTTTCTGTTCGAATTTTTCAGGAAGTTGTTGGGCGTTCTCGACTGTGGCGGCCGTTGAAGGAATCAATCAAATCGTGACCGGCGATTTGATTTCGCTGTCCGAGCAAGAACTGGTGGACTGTGATACTTCTTACAACCAAGGATGCAACGGTGGCCTCATGGATTACGCTTTCGAGTTTATCATAAACAATGGTGGACTTGACAGTGAGGAGGATTACCCCTACACGGCCTACGATGGCTCATGTGACTCATACAGAGTAATTATCATGGCCTTTTGCTTAATTGGGATTCGATCCCGCTACCTGCTGATTTTTCTAGTTTATTATGACTGAAATATGTATGCATCTGTGTAGAAAAATGCCCATGTGGTGACAATCGATGATTACGAAGATGTGCCTGAAAACGATGAAAAATCGCTGAAAAAGGCCGCGGCGAATCAGCCAATTAGCGTTGCCATCGAAGCCAGCGGAAGGGAGTTCCAGTTTTACGATTCTGTGAGTACTTGATTTTTATTTATTTGTTTGAGTATCAATTAGGATTATCTCAAGTTTTTATATCAGTTTACTAGGGTTATTAGTCTCTGCTGAAAGTTTTATTTATTTGTTTGAGTATCAATTAGGATTATCTCAAGTTTTTATATCAGTTTACTAGGGTTATTAGTCTCTGCTGAAAGTATAGAGGGATTATAGTTATGGATAATTGGTTGAATTCATATATGTTCTTCTTAATTATAAATTTTAGCATCATCTATATTGAGTAAATTAGAATTATTTCAAATCTTGATTATCATCTATATTAAATATCAATTAACATTATCTCAAATCTTGATCATCAGTCTACTAATATTGAGTATCAATTAGGATTATCTCAAATCTTGATCATCAGTCTACTAGGGTTATTTTAGTTCTGAATTCATTAAGAATTTATTGAAATAAGAAGTTCTGAATTCATTAAGAATTTATTGGAATAAAATGAATTTATTTATTTAAAATATTTGAATTAAAATAAATTTTATTTTTTTTTTATAAATTTATACATCATATTTATCAGTATTATAAATTTATACATAGTATACATCTTCTCCGTACTAAGTTGTAAAATCCACTGGCTTAGCTCTCATTATTCCATTAATTATTTTTCCATGGAATTTACCACCAGGGTGTGTTCACCAGCACCTGCGGAACCCAGCTGGACCACGGTGTGACTCTGGTAGGCTATGGCTCAGAGTCGGGCACAGACTACTGGACCGTGAAGAATTCTTGGGGAAAGAGCTGGGGAGAAGAGGGATTCATCAGACTGCAGAGGAACATTGAAGTAGCATCAACAGGTATGTGTGGTATAGCAATGGAGGCATCCTACCCTGTAAAGAAGGGTGCCAACCCTCCAAACCCTGGGCCTTCTCCCCCAAGCCCAATAAAGCCTCCCACAGTGTGTGACAACTATTATTCCTGCCCTGAGAGCAACACCTGCTGCTGCATGTATGACTTTGGAGGCTACTGCTATGCCTGGGGCTGCTGCCCTCTCGATTCGGCCACCTGCTGTGATGATCACTACAGCTGCTGCCCTAACGAGTACCCAGTCTGCGATCTTGATGGAGGGACATGCCTCAAGGTAGTATATCAATATTCCTAACTATTAATTCCAATTTTGCAATTTCGCTGGATTCGATCTCAAAATTCTGATATTGGTTTTTTTTGGGAATAAATTATTGTTGTAACAGAGTAGCAAGGATCCATTTGGAGTGAAGATGCTGAAGCGTACCCCAGCCAAACCCTACTGGGCTGCTGCTGCTGCCTGAATAGTTGCTGATGTTTCCTTGCAATCCTGATCCTCCAAGGAGAAACTGATACTTTAAAAAAAGGCTTGTGTACAAAATGCTATTGCTATGTTGCTGTGTCTGGCTTGGCTTCTCCAGATGGATCAGAAACTGCTCCTATCCTGTCATCAAATCTCTTCCTTTTCATTTATACCTGTACAGTGCTTGGTTATGTCAGCCATTGTTATTGTTTGTTCTGAGGCTTCTAGTCTATGAACAAAATATCTTTATGATTATGGAAGTTATTATAAATCTTAACTCCAGGAGTTAAGGTAATCTTCCATATTTTTAATTGTTATTGTTATTTCAGGTCAGTAAAAGACTATTCCCAACCCGGGTGCAAAAGGTTCAACCGTAATCCCCATTGTTCTGTGTACTATTGGAAATTAATATCTATTACTCTTCATGTACAAAATTTGTTCATTCATATTTTCTCTCGGGCTTCTTGTTAATCTATGAACAAAACTTAACTTTCTTGCATATATTATTTTGCCAATGTTATTGGCAATAGGTCACACACCTGTGCCTAATGGCATTCAGACACGAACCAGCAATCATTATAATTACGTCGTGCTGTATAAAAATATTACATTCTTCAAGCTTTTCTGGTTTACAATGTTATCCATCGGTTTACAAGTCGCATTAAAATTTGAGAAATATTTGGAAACTCAAGCCAGATTCATCATTAAAACGAAAAGAAGTTTTAACCATTGATTTTGAAAATTCTAATGCAACACCTTATAAGTCTTAAGTTTTATGAATGATTTAAATAAATGTGTTCTCTAAACATTTTATTTTTTACCTTCTCAATTTTCTGCATTTTTTTAAATTCTTGATAAATTTCGATTATACAAATTTATTCATTCAAATCTATTCATTCAAATCTACAGTTTCAACAAACAATTTGACATTCCCATTATACAGATTCATTTATTGAAATATGTAGTTTCAACAATTTCTTACGAAATGTTGACATTCCGATTATACAGATTCATTCATTTAAATATGCAGTTTCAACAATTTTTTGAGAAATGTTGACAAATTTGATGAAAAAATATACCCAATAAAAAAACAAAAAATAAAACATTTAAACTAAAAGCTTTAAACAAATATTATCATGAAAATTCTCTTGTTCCTATTTTTAAGCCTGATCAAATTTACCGCCATGTAAGAGTTTTTAGGCCGATAAAATTTACCGCCATGTAAGAGAGATTGGGATTTTAAAATTGTTGTTGAATTAATGGAATTTGTGTAAGGACAAAAGGGAGTGTTATGTCTAAAATTCCAAAAAGAAAGCATAGGTGAGGATTTCTATAGCAGAGCATGAGCACAAGCGAATGAATTTAAAAGAACCCAACGAACGAAAACAAGTGAGGAATCTAAAGAATACAATAAAAGATATTGAAAGTAAACTCCAAACCAATGAGACTAAAGCCTTAGAAAATATAACGAATCTCAAGATTGCAAGAGGAAGACTAAGTGTAGTAACACAACACTGAGGTTCTATGGCACGTGGGAGCCATTGAGACTAAACCTTTGAAGGCAAGGTAACTCAAGATTACAATAGGAAGACCTCTACTTGAACAATCAGTTATGCGAAAGTTTTGTTCCAATACCAAATCTTATGCGAGAGCGTTGCTTTTATGTCAAATTCATATTAATAGAGAGTAAAGAGAATTTAATATTTAAATAAAATTTAGAAGGTGAGATTAATGATATATGTTTTCAAAAAATGTCACTATTTTTTGTTGGGATGTTTTTCTAGTTAGTAGTATCGGGCAGTGAGCAGCATTTGGCAGACATTCTTTCATATTGGTCATGTTGATTTGACCAAGGGAAATGACTCATTCACTCATGGAGCTTTGCTAGTGATGAATGGCCCAGGTGTAGTCCTTTCTCTTGACGATAAGTAGATAGACTCGAGGTGCTCTCACATTCCCTGCTCCAAGATGGAGTGATCTATATTAATTAGATGTGCATGTGAGGAAATAACCATCAACATAATAATAATAATAATAAAATAGTTATTAATTGTCCAAGGGACACATCATTTCATGGATGGTCACCATATGTGCCTTTAGGTTCTCTATATTCTTTTGTATATTTGGCACATTCATCATTGTAATCAATCAATCTATTTGATCATCTCATATAAAAATTTAACATTGGTTGAAATTCAATCTAGGAGCAATGTGTGGAGTTGTAGAAATGTATAGGTTAAGGGATCAAGCTCAAGACCAATTACTTGTGAATATGGTTTCTTACCCAGGATGTTAGGGTGGGGCATTTGGCAAGGTACCCATGTCATTGGTAGAAATTGAACCCATACAATTTGTATGTGGAATTGTGGCAATGCATAAGGACCATAAACTAGGATTAAGATATTGATAATTTACATATGGGAGTTCAAACTCGAGACTAACTACATGTAGATACGAGTCCTTAACCAAATTGCTAAAACACGGTATTCAAAAGGTGACCATATCATTTGTAGAAATTCCAAGGAAGTTGTAGCAATGTCGAGGTACAAGGACTATAGAGGGGATTATAACTAGAAGACCAACTACATGTGGATATGGATCCTTCACCAAAATGCTAGATGGGGAATTCAACAAGTAGGGTGCCAAGCCCGGGTGCGCACACTTCCACCATAGACCGAAATGAAGGGAATTGATCAGGAAGGAAGGACGCTCAATGCATTTGAAGAAACAAAGTCTTCATATAAGGGGGAGTTGGGGTTCCTTGGGCGTGTGACACGTCAAGGGCCAACTCCACCCAAGATGCCTTGCGACACAAGTCAAATGACGAACGGTTTGATGAAGGGTTGAGGGAAAGACTTGGGCGCTCGACCAATGAAGAAAAATCAGCCAAGGAATGAGGGGTAGGGGAGTCGACTTGACTCACTTATGGAGAGTGTGCACCCAAGACAATGAGTCGATTAAACAGATATGGGCGTCGGCCAAGAGTTCGGTGAGTTAGCTAGACGATGGAACAAAATGTTTGGTGGGTCGGTTGGGCAAGCCGCTCGAATGCACCCACATGAGGAGTCGACCCAACTTTGCAAAGGGGCCCAATTTGGTGAATCGACAAGTTGGCTCACCCATCAGAAAATAAATGTGATGGATGGCTAGGATCGATGCATATAAAGAGAACAAGGGTGCACAACCAAAGGAGATAGATTTGGAAGACAAGGAGAGTAAGAAGATCTTTATAGTTCTGACACTGACGAAGAGGGCCAAGCTCCCTCAATAAGCCAAGTCACTCCACATGGGAGAAATTGTGCTACCTTGAGGTGGATTTGGTGGACAGAGTGATCCGGATTTAGGAGCGAAACGAACTAATTAACAAACTGAATACAATAAACACAGAGATATGAAGAATAACACAAATATCCAGTGGACAATATCTTCTATTGAATAATGAAATAGGCTGACACTGTAAAATTGCATAACTGAAACACTTCCTCGAATGGTGGTAGTTATCTCTGAAAAGAGATGTGGCTACTATGCACATTCGTTTGAGCATAATGGATTACAATGAGGCTCCATAGGCCTTTTTGATATTACTCATGAATGCCAAAACCCTAGACATCCAAAAACCTAGCCCTAGAAGTTGAAACGCCAAAAGTCATGTGGGCCCCTATGGGTAAGTTGGTGTAAGTTGATACCTCAACTTCCCAGGGTCATAAATTTTGCATATGACCTCTGTTTTAGATGCGTGATAGCCCGTTGGAAAGGCCTTTCAGAGAACTACACATTCCACCGCCAAAATCTGAGTATATCTACAGTTTGACTATGGCGAGCAAAAAAAACAATGTTACAGCCCCAAAACATCCCTGGAAGTACAACAAGATGTGTTGACATGAAAACATACAAAATAAGCCAGTTAGATTAGGTGAGAGGCCACTGGTATCCACCTGGAGAATGTGTGGGACTTTAGACAACCCCAAAAGTGTAGAACCCACAATTACAAGGAAGTACAGAAGAACTTGTTCAACAAAAACGAACAAGATGAGCCAATTGGAATAGGTGGGTGGCCACCAATATCCCCCTGGATCAATCCTCCCCCCTTAGGAAGCAATGGTCTCCATTGCATTGAGTTCCCCCATCAGGTGAGGAAACTTCTACTGGATTTGGCCCCGGGTGAGCCACTTGCCTTGGTATAGGAGTTGTTCTGCCTTGACAACCCGATAATAATGGATCCTCTGCTGGCGAGTGCCCTTGACCTGTGTGTCCACTATCCGATCAATGGATGTTTGTTCCATCCAGTCAGGGTTGAGCTCTTTTGGTGTCAGTTGTTCTACGATCTCTGAGGTGTCCAATAATGGTGGAAAACATGGCCAAAGGAGGTCCACATTGAACACTGGATGCAGGCCAAGGAAGGGTGGAGTGTTAAGCTCAAAAACATTGTTACCCACAACCTTGGTGATAGTGTAAGGCCCATAACGAAGTGGGCGAAGCTTCCGATGGGGCCCCATGAGACACTCCTTATACAGATCTAACCAAACTTTGTTGCCAACCTGAAACTGGTGTGGTACCTTATGTTGATCATGGCATTGCTTGTACTTAGCATTGGATCTCCGCAAAATCTCCTAGACCTATTGGTGGATGTGCCGAATCCGCTCAATGAATTTGGTGGCTTTGTCAATTGCAGACTGGTCATGGGAAGAGTCTGTCTGTGTGGTGGCAAGAGGAAGTGCAACATCAATGGGTCCCAAGGGTTAGAATCCCAGACCCACCTGAAATGGGCTATGGCCAGTGGAGCTATGGAGAGCCATGTTGTAACTATGTTGAACATAGGGGAGACTCTCGTCCCATGTACGTGGATTCTTAGAATTGTACATGCGCATGATGTGCACAATCATCCATTTGACGACCTCTGTTTGGCTGTCAATTTGAGGGTGGAAAGTAGTGGATTTTGTGAGCTTGGTGTCCAACAGTGACCAGAGACTCGACCAAAATGTGCTAAGGAATCTGTTGTCCTGGTCGAAGATGATGGTCTGTGGTATCCTAAAGTGGACCCACACTCATTCAAAGAAGAGCTTGGCGGTATCTACTACTGTGATATTCTTCTTGCAGGCTGTGAGGATGGCCATTTTCGAAAATCATTCAATGACCACAAATAAGCAGTCATTTCCTTGCTTGGTGGACGATAGGCTAGACATGTAATCCATTGAGATGGATTCCCAAGGCTTCTCGGGAATATAAAGAGGGGTGTATAAGCCTTTCTTCTTGATGGTTGGCTTGGCAATGGCACAAGCAGTGCAAGATCTAATATACTTGTTGACGTCCTATCGAAGTTTTGGCCAATAAAAATGTTTCTGAAGAACGACCACACTTTTCTCCACGCCAAAATGTCCTACCACCCAACTATAGTGGGCTTCCAAAATCAGCTTTGCACGCTCACTTGTAGCAACACAGAGATGGCCCAAGTGGCATAAGAGTTCGTCCTGAATGTAAAAATCGGTGACAATCGCGCCTATACCCAAGAGCTAATAGGTGGTGGCGAAGTCCGGATCTTGCTGATAAAGTTGGGGCCACTCAGATGCTTCATGTTCACAGGAATGGAGCACAGTGGTGAGTGCAGCCACAAGAGGCCGATTAGAGGGTAAGTAATTACTTGTGATTCTTTAGAATTTTATTTCTGTAACATTATTTATATAACATTGTAAATAAAAATAGAAATGGTACACGTCGGTTGAGAATGAGAAGGGAACGCAACATGAGAAACCCTATTCCCTTCGTGGTGTAGTTTGCTGCCGACCAGACAAAGAACCCTTGCACAGAGATTTACCAGTACCGATCACAACCATTCGGCCCCCACTGATACACCGGTATGGGCGAGGAGGGGGGGGGAAACCCCCCTCATACCGCAATATTGAGGCCAATGATAAATCATGCACCAGAGCAAAGAGACCCACTTTCGAGCCGCCACCGCAGGTACGAGAGAAGCTCTTAGCCAGGGAACAAGGCCTCAGAACGGAAATGGAAACAGAAGCCGAAACATCTTAGCCAAAGCCACCACAGGGTTGGGAACCAGGTAAATGCATTCCACAAATGGAGAAACTGTCGAGATACCTTATCAGCTCAACTAGGGTTGGAGAGCACACACAATTTATGAAAGAGCACACCCTCATTAGCAAATTTCTGGGACTTTGGCCCGCAGAGAGGGACCTCAACAAATGGATCAAGCACTGGTGGAATCCCAAAGGGGATTATGAGGTCCAACTCAGTTCCAAGGGTTTCTTTACAATCATTCTATACAATCTAGAGGACAAGGATAGGATCTTTGAAAATGGGCCGTACTTTTTCAACTCGGCAGGGCTGTTCCTACGCTTCTGGACTGAAAGATTTAGCCCGGATAAAGAAGATTTCACCATGGCCCCTGTATGGATCCGCCTATACTCCTTGCCACAAGAGTTTTGGCTGGAAGAGATTCTAATGGGCATAGGAAATACCCTCGGGCAGTATGTCAAAGCTTCGAAAGCCACAAGACAGCGAAAATATACCTCATATGTCAGGATCTGTGTTTACATGAATATCTCCAAAGCACTCCCTGGAGCGGTGACCCTTGAGTACCAGGATGAGGACTGGCAACAAACTCTGGACTACGAGCACATTCCCTTTAGATGCAGGAGATGCCATGAGCACGACCACTTATATCGGGATTTCCCTCTTATCAAACAAGCTAAAAAAGCAAGTGAATCCACGCAGAAGGATGGCTTCACCACGGTTGCATAAAAAAGGAGAAACCTTCCAAGGAAGCAAATCCTAGACTCCAGACAAAAAATCGCAACCAAAAACTCTTATGAGATTTTGGATCAGCTGCCAGGCGATGAGGAAATTCAGGACCCACACAAGGACCCTCAACAGCCGCAAAAAAATTGCCCAACTACTAACCCTTCTCCCCAAACTGGTGAAACCCACACAAAAGATAGAGGAGAAGGGGATGGGGACACCCCAACGCTGTTGGACGACCGAGATTTAGCAGGGATAGATCTGGAAAAGCTGGAGGAAGCTCTAAATCAAAAGGACCTGCAGACCCTCCCTGAAGAACAATTACGCAAAGTACATAAGGTATTTCTCAACTCCTCAGCAGGATCCACAACACGCCTAGGCATAGCAACGAACTCGAGATATGGCTCGAAGAGAGTCCCTCGAGAAAACAAAAGAAGAGGATGGAAAACCGCACACCAACTGATCAAGGAAGCAGACAACCTTATGATAAATTCAGGTCAGATCCACAAGCTCTCGGAGGGATACCTCCACTCAACACCTCCCTCTTAATGATGAATATTATCACTTGGAACATTAGAGGACTGAATGGTAGATCCAAGCAAAGGATCCTCTGAGATTGCATCATAGCAGAAAAACCAGATATTCTGCTGCTACAGGAAACTAAACGCCGAGGAGCAGAAGATGAAACAATCTTTCAGTGCATATGGCGAGAATGCGCTTCCATAACAACAGATTCCACAGGGGCCTCAGGTGGCCTTGCCATCTTATGGAACCCATCCAACATCACTATCAACAAATCCTTTACAATGATAGGCACAATAACGGCCCACTTCGAGGTCATCGACTCGAATTAGGAAGGAGCCATCACCAATGTCTACGGGCCTCACAAAAACCAGGACAAAGACAAATTCATGGAGCGGCTTGAACTGATCAAGACCCTGGCAACAACCCCAAACTGGATCTTGGGAGGCGACTTCAACATGATCCTGACGCTGGAGGAGAAAACTGGAGGCACCAAAAAACTAGAGCAACACAGTGGTAAGTTTAAGCTCTCATTGATCATCTAAAATTAGTAGATATAGAAAATAGCAATGGTACTTTCACCTGGTCCAATCGCAGATAAGGTAATCAACACATTGCCTGTCGACTGGACCGCTTCTTAGTCACCGAAGAAATAATGGAATCAGGCTCCTATTTGGAAAGCCTCATTCTACCAAAAGTAGGCTCAGATCACTGGCCCCTGGCTCTTCAGCTAGACACGGGAGAGCCTCCCAGGTATAAGCCTTTTCGCTTCGAGAAATTCTGGCTATCGCATCCGTATTTTTAGCGGCTAGCCAAATCTTGGTGGGAGCAGGCGGAAATAGACCATGGCTCCAGCATGTACAAATTCCAGCAGCGCCTTAAAAACTTCAAGCAAATGCTGAAACAATGGAACAAAAATTTCTTTGGCAATATACTTCAAAGTATAAGGACCATAGAAAGCAGGCTGGGGGAGATTCAAAAAATATTCATTTCCGGATCCAGAACCATAGAATTAATGAAGGAGGAGGAGCAGCTACACGAACAACTTGAAGAAAGAAGGAAACAAGAGGAAATCTTATGGAAGCAGAAATCCAGAGTGCAATGGCTCAAGGAAGGGGAGAATAACAATTTTTTTTTTCATAGAGCTATGATGCATAGACGACACATCAATAGGATCACTCACCTGGAGGACAGTCAGGGCAACATAACCAGGGAACACTCCAAAATCAAGGAGGAGCTGCTCAAGTACTACCAAGACCTTCTAACGGAACCGAAGAAGGACAGAACAGAAGCCACGCGAAGAGTCATCGGACATTTACCATCACTGGTAACCCCAGAGAAAAATGCATCTTTAACTCGGCCCATCACCCAAGAAGAAGTAGACCAAGCAGTAAAAACCATGCCCCCAGGAAAATCCCCTGGCCCGGACAGATTCACCACGGATTTTTTCCACCACTGTTGGGACCTGGTCAGACAAGAAGTATGGGAAGTGGTAGAGGAATCAAGAGCTTCAGGCCTGGTCCTACCAGCTCTCAATGCCACCTTTCTCACCCTTATTCTGAAAGAAGAAAGAGTCACAAACCCCAAACAATTCAGACCCATCGCCCTGTGCAATGTTATCTACAAAATCATAACGAAGGTCATAGCCAATCGACTCAAACCCATTCTGCCATTTTTCATTTCCAAGGAGTAGGCAGGGTATGTAGAAGGGAGACAAATCATGGATAGAGTCATTCTATCCCACGAGATCATCCACTCCCTCAAGACTTCAAGAACTCCAGGTATGCTAATCAAACTTGATCTCTCAAAAGCTTTCGACCGAGCCAATTGGCAATATCTCAGAGCTGTCCTAGACTCTTTTGGCTTCGACCAGGGTTGGGTAAATTGGGTCATGAATCTCACCTCCTCCGCCTTCTTCTCCATCCTCATAAATGGTGTACCTTCCCAACCTTTTTCACCATCCAGAGGAATCCGACAGGGGGACCCCCTTTCCCCCTTCCTGTTTGTACTTTTGGCGGAAGGCCTGGGACGATACATCAAGGTAGCAGTAGCGGAAGGCTCCCTTAAAGGCCTGCCTCTGCACAACATTCAACCAACACCCTCTCATAGCCAATTTGTTGATGACACCCTCCTCCTGAACTCCCCCACGGTCAAGGAAGCTAATAAGCTCAATTCCATCCTTTCCGACTTCACTGAAGCCTCAGGCATGTCACTCGACTTGGAAAAGTCCAAGCTCTACTTTTTTAATACCTCACCTTCTATCCAACTCCATGTTTCCAGACTTCTGGGGATACCCAGGAGCTCCCTTCCATCCAACTATCTCGGGGTTCCCCTCACAGGAGCGGCAGCCAGATCCATCTCATGGGACAACCTTCTCCTTTCCATTTCCAACAGGCTAAGCAATTGGACCTTCAGACCCCTCAATATTGCCTCCCGGCTGGTACTCCTCAAGTCAGTTTTGCAAGCTCTACCCACTTATCTCTTCACCGCTTTGGCTACTCCCAAAAAACTCATCAAAGCCATTAGAAACCTCCAGCGCAACTTTCTCTGGCACGGTCATCAAACCAACAAGAAACGGGCTCTAGTCAACTAGGATAGACTTTGCATGCCAAAAAGTCAAGGAGGAATGGGACTCCGGGATCCAGGGAAACTTAATCAAGTAATGGGAGCTAAAATCTGGTGGAGATGGCTAAAAACTCCAACAGCCACCTGGGCACAATTGTGGAAACGAAAGTACGCCCCCCTCACACCGGAGGACCAACTAATCTGACACAACAACCGAATACATGGCTCCAACATTTGGAACACAGCTTGGCAGAATCGCACACTGGTACAAAATCATGCCTTTGGGAGATAAGAGATGGAGGAAGTGCCCTGTTCTGGCAAGACTCATGGTAGCAACTCAAACCATTGGACACAATGGAGGAACTATCCAATCTCAAAATAGCCCTCCACCAGAACACCTCCCTAAAGGTTAAGGACCTCTGGAAACCACAAACACAACAACAACGGTGGCGCCAATGGAAGATCTCAAATCGAGAGCTCGGGATCCCAGAAAATCTCAATCTGCAGAGCTGGCAATCTCAAGCCATGCGCATGAAAATACCCTCTCGAGAGGGACCAGAGATCCTGAGGTGGGGATACTCCACAACTGGCATCTTCACTATCAAGGAAGCTTATTTACTACAGGGAAATCACCAGGGACAAAAAAAGGAGCACATTTGGAGTAAAGTCTGGAATCCCGCTCTTTGGCCTAAGGTCTCCACCTTCCTGTGGCTTGTGGTGCACAATACAGCCTTAACGTGGGACAATCTAAGGAAAAGAGGCTTCATCGGACCATCCCTCTGCGTTCTCTACTATCAACAGGAGGAAACTAAAGAACACCTCTTTAACGGGTGTCACTACAGTCAACAGATATGGGACTGAGGAGCGCAAATAATGCGCAAATCCAACCAAAATCGGAGCAGCATCAATGACACAATCGAGAATTGGGATTGCAGTACCTATAATAACCCCATACTAAATCTCATTTGGCAACTTTTGCTGGGATTTATTCTCTAGCAAATTTGGAAGGAAAGAAACAAGAGAATATTGAACTCCCAATCTTCTCTGCCAGAGACCACATGGGAGAAAATCAGATCCCTAATCAAAGAAACAATCAGGAGTAAGTCTTGGACAGAGGAAGATCTTCAATGCAACCCAGAGGAACAATGCACTCTTCAAAACTGGCAGCCCACACTAAATAATCAACCGGGACCAAGGAGTCATAAGTGTCCACCGACTAGTCTAACTAGTTGGACTCCCCCTCCATCACAGTTCATCAAAGTAAATTTTGATGGTGCCTCCAAAGGCAACCTGGGAACAACAGGATATGGGGCAGTGTTAAGAAATTCCAGCGGTGAAATCCTTGGTCTGGATGCAGGATTCCTAGGGGACACAACCAACAACGTAGTTGAGATAACAGGACTACTGCGAGGCCTCCAAACAGCCATGGACAAAGACTACCAAAGAATAATCTTAGAGGGGGACTCGCAAGTCATCATAAGGCTAACCACCAAGATTCTCCACAGATGCAACCCTGCCAAAATCTCACCAAGCTGGAGACTCTATGGTCTGCTCGAAGACTTCAGCCACCTCCTCCAACCCCATCTCAACATCACTACCTCCCACGTGAAACAGGATGCAAACAAGGTTGCGGACTGCCTAGCAAATGAAGCAGTCGAAACGGGAGTGGAACACTTTGGTTGGGAAACCCACATCTCACCAGATCCAGAGATCTTCACTCGGTGCCAAACCTTGGCCACTAAAGACCTTCAATCCCCGGATGGGGTGACACGTCGCGCAATTGTGCCACGCGGGATCCGGCTGGGATGCGGTATTAATGCATCCACCGGCCAACATCCCCTCCGACTTTAACTTGCCATGGATATGAGCAGGCGCATTCAAACAACGAGGCCCCTCGCGCGAGGGAGGAGTACCAGCCAACAACACACTAACCAACAGGGTTTAATGGTCATGGCGGTCATGTTAGCACTAGTCCTCATTGCCTAGGTCGACAGAGCAAAGCGCCAGTCGCTCTTTGCAGGCTCCACTCCACTGGAACAACAGAATCGCCGCAACTTCTTCTCCAATCCATTGGAACAGTGGCAACACCCTGTGACCTTGCTAGTGTTTTGGAGCCAAGCGACCTTTCGAGAAAGCACTCTGGCACTCCACCAGACCCCCACCATGCCTAGAGTGCGAGGGAAGCCATGCAAGGGAGCTGCATAGTACACGGTGGAATCATGGCGACAGAGGAAAAATAATTTTGAGAAAGCCATAACAATGGCAGCCCGACGAAGGAAAAAGACACCACGAACACCTCCAATGGCGTACGTGGAAGAAGTTATCTTGGAGGAAGGCATGGAGAGTGTCCCCGAGCATACGCTGTTTACAGTGCCGGATAACTGGAACCCGCCTTCGGAATTTGGTCCAGACAGTAAGCCTTCGCCTGCACGCATTTTGCCCGGTCCCAACGCCACCAGCTTAGAGGAGCCTTACCCCACCTGCTACGTCGAAGAGGAGATTCCTCTTGAACCACCCATGGAGGCGGTGTTGCAAGCACACAATCAACAGGTGCACACGCATCAGGAAGCAGCTGAAACCACCCCCACAGAGTCAATTGACAGCCACAGCTAGGAGCAACCATTCTTAGCCGACTTGGGGTGCCTCAATTTCATTTTTGAGGTGAGGAGCCTGCTGGATGACTAGATCTTTCGCCTCGCGTGAATTGACCAGAGACTCGACATGCTCTTCGCGGCTCACTCCAGAACTCTTCCAAAGAGACAATGCCCAACTTGCGCGCGGGCCTATGTGTTCCCAACAGGATGGCGACAGCACGAGGACGAGGACAAGCGCGCAGGCTCAAAGGTTAAATGATGCTCAGAACTAGAATTTGCTTTTTTTGCTATAATCTAGGCTTTGGGCCAGTTAGTTCTCAGTTTCCTTAGAACTAGTTCATGACATCCAGTTCCATCTTTATGACTGATAGTCCTGGTTTCCTTCGGGCAGGACGATGCACTGTTAATTTTGTTAATTTTGTGAATGGGGCAACACATGGCAAGGGATGCCCAGCTGCCCCGGTTTCCTGTTTAGGCGGGATAGTTGGCATCACAAACAGCTACTGTATTTTGCTTATGGTAATATAACAGGTTCCACCTTTTTACTTAAAAAAAAAAAAAAAACATTGTAAATAAAAAAAAAAATTAATTTTAATATAGTTATTATTTATTATATTAAAAATTATTATAACTTTTTGATTAATTTTTTTTTTTTAATAAATATCTTAAAAACTAATATAAACAGATTTACTATTATTATATGTGTCACACAAATATATATTATTCAATATGTTTTTTGATAGCTAAGTGTTAATAAACAAATTTGTGATTTTTTTTAAAGTAATATATTAGAAATCGTTTTTTTTTTTTTTTTTTTCTTTTCTAATTATTTAAAAACTTTTATCAATATTTATCTAGCATTTCATTGGTTATTCAATTCAAACTCTTATTAGTCCATGCCGTAGGTGTAGAGAGATTATAGCAATCAATAAATCGTTGACTGCATATTACTTTGTCCTTTGATCCAAAATATTTGCACAATACCTATTGTTGGAGCTATGGAAATAAAAGCATATATTTTTATATAATAAAAAGTAACATATATGTACTGATCTGATTGGATAAGAGATTGGAGGTCTTATTGCCGGCTTCGCTATATCCAATATACTATATGTCAAGGGTGTTGCAGAACGTCGCGTCATGTGAACATTTACGCAGTCAGTCCTATTGACGCATCTCAGAATAAGTGTCAATACATTTCAAGAAATATACATCCGCGAAAGACGCTATAAACTTTGGAATTCTCAATCACTACAAAGCTTGGATATCAAAACTTTTCAATATGCCTACGAGAAAAACTTTGGATATGTTGCCATATAGTATATTGAGAATAGCGAAGCCGAGAATAAGACTTCCAATCTCTTATCCAACCAGATCAGTACATATATGTTACTTTTTATTATATAAAAATATATGTTTTTATTTCCATAGCTCCAACAACAGGTATTGTGCAAATATTTCGAGTCAAAGGACAAAGTAATATGCAGTCAACGATTTATTGATTGCTATAGTCCCTCTACACCTACTACAGGGACTAATAAGAGTTTGAATTGAATAACCAATAAAATGCTAGATAAATATTGATAAAAGTTTTTAAATAATTAGAAAAAAAAATAGATTTCTAATATATTACTTTAAAAAAATCACAATTTTATTTATTAACACTTAACTAATATGCGATCAAAAAACATATTGAATAATATATATTTGTGTGAAACATATAATAATAGTAAATCTGTTTATATTAAGTTTTAAGATATTTATTAAAAAAAAAATTAATCAAAAAGTTATAATAATTTTTAATATAATAAATAATAACTATATTAAAATTAATTTTTATTTTTATTTACAATGTTATATAAATAACGTTATAGAAATAAAATTCTAAAGAATCACAAGTAATTACTTACCCTTTTAAGATGTTAGATCTTAGTAAAAGTTAATCATCATCATTATTGTATCTGTAAAAAAAATATTATGATTAATAATAATATTTATAAAAAAAAAAAAATACGATAAATTGAAGGTAAAAGTGAATCCTATAACATCATCCTATAACCATGAGAAAAGTTTCCATCAAATAAAGTACATATAATTAGCATTTAGTATCGAATAATAAAGTACATAAAGCATTAGTTAACACCTTTCTCGGCATTTATTGTAATGGGTGTGACCGTGAATGAGAATCTCTATATAAAAACAGAGACAATAAAACAAGACAATATATTGTTTATTCACAGGTGCACTTTAATGCATGTGCCCCACCAGAAAGTGAAATCTATATTCAAATGAATTCTAATGCTGGAAATCCACCATATCCATCCTTGCATTTGCTTATAATGATTTGGATTTGGGTCATTAGTGAAGTGTGGTCATTCACATTAAGTTGCATTTGCATTAATTTCTACCATAATATAAAAATACTAAAAGTTCATAGATGTAATGTAAATGTTTTATGTTTTAATTTTTTTTATTAGTTTTATTTAAAATTTGGTTAAAAATTCATAAAATTATATATTTCAATGATTAATATTATATATTTAAGTTGTTTTAAGATTTTTTAAGCATGAATTAATTTATACATTTAAAAATATTATTTAAATAATATAAAATTGTAATTTCAGTAATAATTATAATTCAAATTACACATAATCTAATAATCAATCATATTTCTACTTGGAACTTTATAATTCCTACATGTACAAGAGTTTTTATAAATCATGCTTCTACTTAGAACTTTATAATTCCTACATTACAAGAGTTTTTATAAGTCAATCGATCCGTGAGCTTTAAAAATAAATAAAATCTATAAATCATATAATTACCAAAAAAACAGTTTCCATTATTCTAGGGTTTCATGGAAAAATATATCGTGCACAACACGTATCAAACTCTTTTATATTTGATTCCAATAAACCAAGCCAATAATGAACCGAATATCTCTTACTTTTAGGTTAATTTTCAAAGAATATGATTAACAATATATAAATTATTTCATGTGAATCAAAAGGACGGGCAAGATATTTTTTATTTCAACAAACCACCCAATAATGCACTAAATATTGTTGACTTATAAATTAATTCACTTGAATGAAAAGGAATAGCAAGATATTTTTTATTTCAACAAACCACCCAATAATGCACCAAATAGTGTTGACTTTTGGATATTTTTGAAAGAAATTATAATATAGAATTTATTTAATGTAATTGAAAAGGAAGTGCCTTATTAGAATTAAACAATATATAATTAAATCTTATGAAAGATAACCTATTGAGTTAGGTTGAACGATGGAAGTTTTGTTCTCGAAGATTTTGTTTTTCATTATAAGGGTTTCATCAAAGTTTCAAACTCATCTTATTAGTCCCTGTTGTAGGCATAGAGGGACTATAGCGATCGATAAAGCGTTGACTACATATTAGTTTGTCTTTTGACCGGAAATATTTGCACAATACATATTGTTGAAGCTATGGAATTAAAAGCATATATTTTTATATATTAAAAAGTAACATATATGTACTGATGTGATTGGCTAAGAGATTGGGGGTCTTATTGCCGACTTCACTATTCCCAATGCAGTATATGGGAACATATCCAAATTTTTTCTAGTAGACAATATGTTTTCATCATATATTTTTCCTGTATATTGCTTGAAGGTCGATTAATGCTACCATTAGTTTGAATGTTTGTATTAGCATTTTATGCTATCCGAATATATCCATTAGTTTTGGTATGTACTAAGCATATTGAAATGTTTTCATATCCAAGCTTTGTATATTTCTTGAAATTTATTGACACTTATTTCGAGATGCCTCAATAGGCTTGACAGCATAAATGTTTACATGACGCGACATTCTCCAATGCCCCTGATAGCTTAAATGTTTGCATACCGCGAGGTCCTTAGACAGCCTGAGAGTTTTAAATGTTTATGTAAATACGGTTCTCGGAGTACATTTTTCCTCGAAATTTTCTATACAGTTACAGTGAATTTGCACTTGATTGTCTACCGCTAGTTCAATAGCCATTGTATGTTTCATCCTTGTTCTGCCATTGAAGCTACATACATTGTTTACTGGTTCAGTGATTGCTTCTTCTTCGTTGGTTTGTCGATTGTT
>ML801146.1:272199-297148 GCA_009831015.1 Picea engelmannii | reverse complement strand
TTTTGTTGGAATAAAGCATATGTATGCAGGGTACATTTATAAACCATGTATGGTCAGATGTGTGGATATGACATGACATGTCCTTTCTCCTCTACATAGACTAGTGTGCGCATGATGCAATTTGTGTTGTTCTTGACATATGATATGTGCAACAAAGATTTTGGAAGATTATATTTCGATGTTTGGAAGCATGTGTGGGTAATTCGCCACTGAAAACTGAGAACTTGTATCATGTGCACAACAGTCTATGTAGAGGATAAAGAACATGGCTAGAGGGCATATGTGGATAAATTCCCAGGGAAAAGCAGAAATCGTTTAGCTACGGCCATGCAGTTGCGTGATATTTTGTGTCTTGTAATATATTTTGGCCAGGGAAAAAAATTGTACACGTTTACAACCATGGATAGAGAAGCACAAAGGTTCATGTTTCTGCCTTTGTAGACTGTTCGTTGAGTCAGTTTTGCTCTATGTACATACATATTGCTTGTTCTCCGTTGAATACCAACTTCCATTGATGTTCATTAAATTTTGTGGGTTCCCAAATTGAAACAAACAGAGTAGCTGGAGAAAAGAAGAGAGTCTCGACTGCATCGGCTGAAGAGGATATAGAAAGGTGCATGCTCGTACTGTTGTTTTATATTGCGTTGTTTTATATTTCATTTATGGTCTGGATATGTGTTAAGCTAGTTGCGTGCCTTCCTACATGGTAATTTTTCTTGGTTGCATGCGTTTATTCGTGCATACTAAGCTAGTGCATGTTCGTTGTGTTTGCGCTGCATTGCTGCATTTAAACAAATAGAATGGCTGGACAGGACGAAGGACTCTTTGGCGGGTAAATAGACCTGTTTCTTTTTTGTTTTACATGTCTATTTTCAAACTAACTTTCCTTCCTGTCGATTGCATATTCCGCGTTGTTGCCTTGGAAAAAATAGGTTGCTTGGACAGGGAGATGAATTCTTCTGTGCAACAACAGAGGGTTCCGTGGTACAATCTTCTAAAAGGTATATCAAGTGTGCCAACAAATTAAAGATACAAACCAGGTGCGGGGATATAATATAGAATGCATATATTTTCTTAGTCCTGATGTCCATCTGCAAATGCTTGCATCAGAAAAAGTAGGACTAGTGAGATGACCATGAGCAGTCAGTCATCCCAGACATCGGTGGACCGACAAGGCCAAAGGTAAAGATGCATGCGATGTGCTCTTACTATGTTTACTAGACAAATTTCCCGGGCTATATATTCATCTATGGCATGGCGAATATGCTGATTCCATTTGCAGTACATGGTTTGCAGCTCGCAAGAAGTATCAACAAGTATGAGCAAGACGCCGAACCTGCTGCATGTTCCGCAGACTAAGAGGTGTTGTTGCGAAACTCTAGCTCCATAGTTCATCAAAGTATGCATGTACTTGTAGAACACTACCATTCACTTTAGTTTTCCTGTTCAAAAAATGTCTTCAGGTCTAGAGTTATGACATCCAAAGTACTGTCAATAGAGGCCTTGAACAACTGCCAAACTGGATAGGTGTTCGTCGGGGACATAATGGTTGTCTATACCACCTACTTAGACAAGGAAAACAAAAGTAGACCCATTATGCGTGCTGATATGACAAACAAGGACGTCATGATGACAGTCACACTGATTGTTCCTCCTCAACTTGTTCAGAAACACGCAGAAAAGATATTTCCGCGTAATGGGATATCCATTACAAATGTTAATATATTTCTGAAAACAGTATATGACCATGGTGATTGCAATCGAATTATTTCGGTCAACGAAACAAGCATTGTGGAAAAAATTGCTCCTATTTGTTCAGAATACTGCTTCCTCCCGGACTTGACTATTAGGCAACTTTCACAAAGCACTAATATTTACCCAATGGGAACGATTGGGGCTGCTGTCACACTGGTCAGGAAATTTGGGTCGCAACACATTCTTCATATAAAGGATGGAGAGTCGGACAACGAGAAGGCAATGGTACCGCTTTTCATATTCAGTTTTGTTGTTTACTTTCACTTCTGCATGTATGTCGAATAAGTTACACACAAATTGCACTATTCCATGTTGCAGCTACAATTGTTCGATACGTATTCAGATTTGTTTTCGTCAATGGAACAATAATTGCATAGAGGGCAGATTCCACTTATGCTGTTAAAAAATGTAACAAAAAAGGATGCTAGAGAAACGATCTTTCGGACAACCCAGTCAATGTTTGTAACAGAGTTGCAAGCAGATACAGTAAAGGATCTGGACAAGCTAGCTAGCTCTACAATTGTTGTGCGTATACATTTACAAAATCATCCTCGCTTTGCTTATAGAAATAGCCTTCAACAAATTTTTGCAGTTGTTAATTTTTTTTTTTTTTTAAAGGGAAGGGTGGGATGTAGTTGTGTATTATATTGTTCAATGTATTAATTCCTTTGCTCGCATTCCCAGGTTGAAGGTCTTTTAGTTGCAGCCAATGTGTACTCGACCCCCTTTGAGCCTGTTTGTGCAAAATGCCATTCCGCTGCCTTTGCCTCCGCTTTGATAACTGATGATACGATTGATTGTCTGCGATGCGGTGAAAAATGTCCATATATTTATGGACATTGCCTCAGTGGTGTTATTCGAACCGTGGGCAACACAACCGTGCACTGTACAATCAGGAAACCGCTGTTACAAAATGTGCTTCTTGAGTTGGCAGAGTTGTCGTATGAAACATATCTACAGAAAAAGGCAAGCGGTGTCTACATGCTACGGAAGCTTCAGATACAAAGCAAATTCACCTTAAATGAGGACAATGCAATTTTGCATATCGGTTGAACAAGGGAAAAAAAAAATTTATATGAAACTTTGAGAGGAAATGAAAATACCTCATGTCTCTCTGTGATATTTGTTCAACATCCAGATGAAAGTTAGTTTCAACAGAAAACAAATGCGACAGCATCTTTTCTTTGTATATCAAATTGTTTGGTGCAAAGGTCGATGTGTTCTGCTCTATGGAACCTTCTGGGAACTTGCTTGTGGATTGTTTAAAGTATGGTTGGTTCTTGGTTATCTACTTTGTCTGTCAATTTGTATACCCTGGAACTCCAGTTGTTCTTTGGAGGACACCAAACAATATAATTGTTTTTTTTTAGCCAGCTGGGATGCAGATCCGCCTGGTAATTTCTATGGCGCCGTGACACAACTGTACTGTCACTTGTTTTAGCAAATTTCCTTGATCGATGAACTTGGTCAAACTATTGTTCTGAAATAATTTTAAATCAACGAATATATAGTGTCTGGACTGCGACTGTCCTCACATACAAACAAGAGGCTCTTAAAATACCAATTGCCCGTTGTTTTCACATTTTTTCTTATTCGATGAAATTAGTCAGATTAATATCCTAGAATAATTTGAAATCAACGAATATTTAGTGTGCGGAATGCAATTGTGCTATCATATGAACAACATACCCTTAAAATTCAGATTGGTCCTTGTTATGCTTGCGGTTATAGAATTTAAAAAAAAAAATTCTTTTCTTTCCTTGATTCTTTTAAGAATAAGCGATTTAACATTCTTTAATAATTTAATACGCCACCTCTCAAGTCCATAAAGTCCCAGTTTTTAGTCCGCGAGCCTGAACAAAAGAGGCCCATTTTTCAGCCTACCAGCCCCACAACCCTTGATAAAAAAAAATCGTTAAATATGAAATACATATGGAATTGTTACGGGACAATAAAAGTGCAATGTTCAGCGAACGAGCCCGAGTCCTCTTGTCAATTTGTATATGGCGAAAGTCTGGATGCTATTTGTAGTGGAGGGAACAATGGAGACTCTATTTTCAGCCCGCCCGACCATGAACCCGCCATCCAAAAACTGCCTAAAAGTGCAATGTTCAGGCAACCAGCCCGAGTCCTGGAAATTTGTATATCGCAGAAGCCTGGGTGGTATATGTAGGAGAGGGAACAATAGAGACTCTATTTTCAACTTGTTAGGCCGCCAACCCGTGATCCAAAAACTACCCAAGTATGGAATGATGAATCCACATATGCTGTATAAAATCTCATTCCATAGTTAATATAGAGACTATGTCCACAAGTCCGCTTGTCAATTTGTATATCGTGGAAGTGAAGATGCTATTTGTAGAACACAGAACAATAGATACTTAATTTTAAGCCCGCCAAGTCACGAATCCACGACCCAAAAAGTGCTCATGTATGGAATGAGGGATCCKCATATGTTCTAGAACAATGTGTTTGTACAACGGGGAACAATAGAGGCCCAATTTCCAACCCGCCAACCCCAGAGCCCCCGATAGAAAAAAATCGATAATTATGAAATTGATACGGAATCGCTACGGGGCAATAAAAGTCCAATGTTCAACAAAGCAACCCAAGTCCACTTGTGAGTATGCAATGAGGGTTCCACAAACTTAATTTTCAGCCCGCCTGGCCGTGAACCCGCGATCCAAAAAATGCCCATCTATGGAATGAGGGCTCAACATATGTTCTAGAAGAATACAAATGCACTGTTCGTCCAAACAGCCCGCAACTCATCCTGTCAATTTGTATGTTGCGGAAATTTGGGTGCTATTTGTAGTAGACAGAACAATAGACACTATTTTCAGCTGGCCAGGCCGCGAACCCATGATCCAAAAACTGCCTAAGTATGGAATCAGGAATTCGCATATTTACAAGTCGGCGTGTAAATTTGTATATCGCGGAAGTCTAGATGCTATTTGTATAACACAGAACAATAGATACTTAATTTTCAGCCCGCTAGGCCGCCAACTCGCAATCCAAAAAGTGCTCAAGTATGGAATGAGGACTCCGCATATGTTCTACAACAATACAAATCCAAAGTTCAGCCAAGTAACCCGTAGGTTCGCATATGTTGTAGAACAATGTATTTGTAGAGCGCGGAACAATAGAGGCCCAAATATGCAATTAGTGATCCGCATATGCTGTGTAAAATCTCATTCCATATTTTATATACATATTATGTCCACAGGTCCGCGTGTCAATTTGTATATCGCGGAAGTGTGGGTGCTATTTGTAGGATACATAACAATAGATACTTAATTTTCAGCCCACCCACCCGCTAACCCGCGATCCAAAAAAGTGCCCAAGTATGGAATGAGGGATGCGCATATGTTCTAGAACAAAACAAATGCAATGTTCAGCCAAGCAACCCGTGGCGACTCCTGTCAATTTCTATGTCGTAGAAATCTCAGTGCTATTTGTAGGACAAGGAACAATAGAGACTCTTTTTTCGACCTGCCATACTGCAAACCCGCGATAAAAAAATTGCCTAAATATGGAAACACGGATCTGCATATGCTCTATAAAATCTCATGTCGATACTTTATATAGAGACTTATCTCCGCAACTCTCACCGTCAATTTGTATATCGTAGAAATCTGGGTGCTATTTGTAGGAGATGAAACAATAGAGACTCTATTTTCGACCTGCCAGGCCCCGAATCCAGGATCCAAAAACTGCGAAGTATGGAATGAGGAATCTGCATATGTTGTATAAAATCTCATTCCATACTTTATATAGAGACTATGTCTAGAAGCTCGCTTGTAAATTTGTATATCGCGTAAGTGTAGGTGCTATTTGTAGGACACAGAACAATAGATACTTAATTTTCAGCCCACCAAGCCGCGAACCCGTGATCCAAAAAGTGTCCAAGTATGGAATGAGGAATCTGCATATATTCTAGAAAAATACAAATACAATGTTCATTCAAGCAACCCGTAGGTCCTCCTCTCAATTTGTATATCACGAAAATGTGGTTGCTATTTGTAGTACAGAGAACGAAGAATCCGCATATGTTCTAGAACAATACAAATGCAATGTTCAGCCAAGCAACCCATAGGTCGTGCTATAAATTTTTATATCGCGGAAATCTGCGTGCTATTTGTAGGACACAAAACAATATTCAATATTTTTTCAGCCTGCTAGGCCGCGAACCTGCGATTAAAAATGTGCCTAAGTATGGAATAAGCGATCCGCATATGTTGTATAAAATCTCATGTCTATACTTTATATATAAACTCATCTCTGCAACTCCCGCTGTCAATTTGTATGTCGCGAAACTGTTTGTGCTATTTGTAGGGCACAGAACAATAGATACTCAATTTGCAGCCCGCTAGGCCGCAAACACGTGAAACAAAAAGTGCCCAAGTATGGAATCACAGATTCAGATATGTTCTATACAATCTGATGTCCATAATTTATAAAAGTACATGTTTAACCAACCAACTCGCAATGTTGAACCAACCAACCTGCAACTCCACCTACCATTTTGTATCTCGCGGAAGTGTAGGTGCTATTTGTAGGACACAGAACAATAGAGGCTCAATTTTCAGCCCGCCAGGCCGAGAACCCGTCCGCCGGGCCAAGAACCATCAGGCCTTCACATCTCCTGGGTATATCTTCTTCCGTTTTTTCTTTTGTAACCCGCTTGACCACTTTCCATATGCAATAATTAAGCTTTAATGCTAGTAGCCATCCTGCAACAACTGTTACAGTTGTCATTAATGTCCAGAATTTCGGAGAAGATTTGTCATTATTACGAATTAAACTAAGATTTGCACACAAGCATGTTATCCTTTCCAAGTATTCATTTCAAAGGCAACACAATATATATATATATATTTTTTTCCGCCGACGGGTTGGTGCTTTTAAGAAATTTCTGATTCTTAATGTCTTTTCGCTATCACCGCCACCTTCGCACTTTTTTCTAATTGTGCAATTAGTGAGTTGTGATGGTCATAGCTCCTTCCACATGAACCCTGGAAATTGTCATTGATCAGCGAAAGGCTCGAGGAGATATTCCATTGATATGCATTAAACCAGACTTTGCGGAGGCTTATATTATCCCTCCCCGATTTTCATTTGAAACATTGTCTCTCGCAAACGAAAATTCTTAATAACTTTTGACGACAGTTCTCTCCACACACAGCCAACACATTGGGGCATAATGGCCACAGGTTCCACTATTCCAGGGCATATTCTTACTATTCATCTCTCTCCGGCCACGAGAAAAAAACAAGATGGTCCCTTGGTACACCGAGAGATATATTTCAAGCCAAAAAATTCGATGCCAACCTTGGCTGCTCATAGAACCTGCCCACTTGCAGTCATGCCTGTCGCAGAACTTTATGCCATGAATTCCAAGCCAGAAGAAGATGATCTGATGGATGATGATACGGTAATGGATGATGGCAATGTAGAAAATATTCCCACTCCTGGGCCCAAATTGAAATGAACCATAACGAACAGATTTTCCCGGCTCGGTGATTGCAGTCATGACAACACCAAAAGGAGTTTCAGAAAAAAAAAATGGACAGTGAACACAACATCCACTTTGCACCGCCAAAGTAGGAATTCCAGAGTTCCAAATTAGTTCGTTTTGGGTGGAAGAGTTTGACTGTAAAGCAATCATATGTTGATGCTTCCAGAGATATATTTCAAGCCAAAAAAATATTGTTTAACATTTTCGAGTATCAGGTGCAAAAGTTTCGCTGCTGCAACACATTTTCCTACTAGTCATCTCCTTCTTCCCAGAATGGACTAATTTGGGCCTCTGTAATTGCACGTGCAAGCTGTACTACTGAATTTTTTTCCACTATGAAGAGTCGGTTTCAACTAAGGGCTATTCCACTTGCCCTACAACCATTTTCGTCTTCTTCCTCGGGCAAAGCTTCTGAAAAATATCAATTTCAGTAGAGGATGATTAATCGAGGAGAAAACTCCAAGGATCTTGCATACTGCAGAACCCGTGCATGTGTTTGTCGCAGATGCCTTCAATGTTTTCAACCGAAGAACTGGATCCAATTTCTAAGCATAGATGTACAATACTCAGTACTTTTTTTTTTTTTTTTAAATGGATTTGCTATTATGAAATTTTGGCCTTGGACTCTTCGTCTCTGCCACTTTTATGGGTTTCACACATGTTCTAATTGCCATACTTCGGTGCTCTCACACTTCTTCGATCTTCTGTTTACTAATACCAATGTAAAATGTTCTAGCAAAATCGTTCTTCTTGTTTCTAGAGATGCAATTATTATGTTTTAATGCTAATTAGTACAAAACAAAGTTCACTACTTCAGTTGGTATGTTACAGTCATGGAATAATGTATCAAGAACATAACTGGATGCGCAGGTTTCAATAAAATGTAATCTTCAACAACGCATTTCCTGATAACTAGTAGATCATGATTTTGCAACAATGGGGCTTCTTTGAAACCAATTCGCACTTACGAAAAATGTCTTCCACCTTTCTATTTTCCCAATTCACACGTTTCCAACCACCGCTTCCCCTTTCTTTAAATTGACCCTCTATTGTTCCCTGTCCCACAACTACCACCCAGAGTTCCGCCATATAGAAATTGACAGGAGGACCCCGTTGGCTGCATCAACATTGCATCTCTACTTTTCCAGGACCTCCAAATAGCATTCGTAGCTCTGATATCTACAAATTAACAGATATACAAATTTACAACAGTTCTTAGATCATGCCCTTTTCCGTATTATGGTCGACCTATCATGCCCTTTTCATGATCTCTTCCGTTTTACACATTTTGCACTCAAAAATTCCAAAACATGAAATTTTACCCTTTTCCATATTACGGTCCACCTATCATGCCCTTTTTCGTGATGCACATTTTTTGCACTGAAAAATTTCGAGAGATACAATTTAACCACCGCTTCCTCGCATATTTACTGGAACTATTATCAACCTGTTTTGAAGCCCATCTGTCCGCTTTCCATACTTCGCCATTTGTTCAAATTTCTTTAGGGAATCGCCCCTTTGTTGGGTTGAAGAAATATTTAGTTCGTAGTCGTTGTTTCCTGTGCTGACATCCTTTTGGAATTAGCAGTTGGCAATTATATATAAAATCTTACTGCTACGCATGCAATTAGCAATTTCCCTATTCCATACTTAGCCATTTTGTCAAAATTCCGCAAATATACAAACCGGTCGTTGAACTCCCACTTCATGATCTCTTCTTGGCTATCCCCGTAACGCTTTTTTGAATTACGTCCAACCGCTTTTCAGAACTTTCCATTCTTTCCTTGCTCTCCGCCATCTCCGTCACCTTCACACTTCTCTACAATAAAAGAAAATATAAAGTTTTTTTTATATATAGACATATCTTGTTTCTAAATATGGAATTACTGACATTTAATTATAACAGACCATCATGCAGAAACTGTATATATTGTCATTGATGGGTGAAAGGGCCAAGAAAATCTCATATTCATGCGCATTAAACCAAAATTTGCGGGGAGATTATATTGTCCCTTCTGAGTGTTCATTTCAAAATCATGAAATCCCTTTCACATCACGTGGCCTTCGCACATTCAAGAAACCTCCATTCCTTAGTTGCTCTTTTCCATACCCGCCACCTTTGCATTTCTAAATATCCAATAAATAAACTTTACTCCTAACAGTTCATCATGCACCACCAATACCAATTGTCATTAATCAACGAAAGGCTCAAGGAGCTTTCCCATTCATAATCATTTAACCAAGATTTAGAAAAAAGTTACATTATTTGATGTGAATGTTCATTTAAACCATCATCTGTAGCAAAGAAACCTTCTCATAAACCTATGGCATCAGTTCTGTACCAGTTCTGTGGAGATACAATGAACATCTTTGGTCGTCACGACTAGAACTTCCACTGGTCCAGGGCATTTTATTATTACTCAACCTCTGTTGCAGAGAACCAAGTAATTTGGACCTCTGGGATGGCTCATGTAGGCTGTGTCCCTGAGGTTTTTGATTGTAAGGACTTGGTCTCTTGTTGCGCCAATAAATTTATTGCAGAGAAAAAAATTATTCCACTGCACGACCGCTCTTCTATTTCTTTGTCACCTCAACTCTTCCGGCAGATGCTGAAATTGCCCGAGCCAACATTGACGTTCAAAGGAGAAGATTGCAAATAGTTCCTAGCAAATCATAATAACGGATTGGACCTCTTGCCCCTTTTTTTGGAAAACCCGGATCTAGTTCCTGAAGATATTACAAGCATGCAGGTTAGTTCATTTAAAAATCCTTTCCGCGAAATTGCCTGGTTGTTTACAAGAATAACGGGACAGGAATCCACAACTACTATTTCTCGCATGGATATTTACATTTTGTATTTCACAGTCAACGAACAAGCCATTTTTTATTGGGGAAGGATAATTTCTTATGAAATCTCTTGCCAATTGTCAAGCTACAAAAGGGGAAAGAAATTTTATATGTCATCCTATTTAGTTTTTGCAATAGCAAATTCCTATCGATTTCCGCAACTGTCTCTGTCCAAGAATGTCAACTTTGATTTCCACCCAGTAACGTTCTGGTACCAGGCCTTGTGGAAGCACAAGGCTTCCCACTATTTTTATGAGGTTTTTAATGGCTTCCTGTCTGTTTTCAAACTTTTCTTGTTAGGAGAAAATGCTCCCCGCTTATCTGAACAGGCAACTAATTTTTTGGACAAAAAGGGAACAGTCCAACATTTGGATAATTACATTGTCATAAGAATTTTTGGCTCCACGGAACAACCTGCTCTCCTTCCATGTCACATTACAGACATAATTTTTATTGCAGAAGTAGCACGTCAATACAGCTACTGGTTCCATCTGTTCCAAAGGAAGAAAAAAAAACAATTCATTCCTATGCCTTGGAAAATAGGGGAGTTCGTGTTGAAAAACGTCAACAAATTTGAGGATTTCACAACACATTTTAGTATCTCCAACCTTAGATGTGTTGAACACATACAAGGATTCGACCCCTATGATATTTTTAGACAACATTTACATTCACTTGGCCTCGGCGATTGTTTTGTAAATAAACACCTGCCCAAAAACATAGAAAGTCACGAGCCTACCTCTGATGCCGGTGACGTAGAGACAGTGCAAAGCTGCACCAAATTGTACACACAACAGGGGAAAGATCCCAGTGACGAGAGTGTTCAACCCGCAAATACCACTAAAAAAAATACGACATCCCAGAGCATCGCTCAAACGACCCATCACAACAACAAAGAAACCCAGAATTCTTCAAACAGAGGAGGAGATAACGACCCTCCTCACTCTAAAATTGATAGTTCTCACAAGCTTCCAGTGGAGAAGAAGAGAAAAAAAAATGTGGGGCAGGCAGAAGATCCGGAAATTCAGACTGAGAACATGGAAATTGACACTGATCTGGATGCCATGTTCCCCTTCTTTGATCAGCCCGAGGACACCATCCACCATAGCCATCCAATGGACATATCCGCTGCCCAAAATTTTGACGAAGATGAATCCTTCGTGTTCCAGAGCGATGTTTTTGATAGCCGGAACAAAAAATTGATATTTCAGAAAAAAAAAATGTTAAAAATATCAAAGGCAAATCTTGTTCAGAGGTTGACGTTGCCAACATGCGTCCGTCCCAAATTTGTCAACTTCACACCATGACCGGAGAAGCGCTTCATGACTCCATTGAACGCATGGAGACCCACAATGCCAGACTGAAGGACCGAGTCAAGGAATTGGAAGACGCTGTTTTTCCTATGCCATTGCATGTCGATCCTTTGGCAATAGCCATGCCTGGCACCCCTGTACCCAATGTAAAAGCACACTCCAACTTGCTCGTATCCTGTAAAGGATATCTGGAAAACAATATCACAAAAATAATGGAGCTGGTTACTGATGTCTGGAAAAGATCACAAACCATCGCTTCCCTTGGAACCAAGGCACATAGCTTTCTCGAGCTTTTGCAAGTCGAATTAAGAGATGAAGAAAATTTCTTCTTAAAAACGGTCATCCCTTTTGGCAAGATTGTCAACAATATGACAGAAACAAAAAGAAGAGAAGAAGATCTTCCATCCAAAAATCGGATCATCCAATTGAATGCATGTTGGAAAGAAAAAGTAAACAACATGTGTCTCATTGTTCAGTCATGTGAACAAGTCATATCGAAGAAAGATAAATTATTCACAAAGCTGTCAAATATAGACTTAGCCGGGAAAACAAACGACTTCCAAGACCCCCTCTTAATCACAAACTCCTTGCCCTTAACCAGAGAAGAGTTCGATAAACAGGTTGCTATGTTGAAGACCTTCTCTTTGGAAAAKTTTTACAACATCCTTCAATTTGATCAATCTCACGTCCATGACTGGCTAGTCAAATATGCAGTATAGAATGAGGAAATTCATCAGGCTCTCTCTAATCTTTCTATCGACTTCCAGGAATTAGAAAATGATCTTTTCAACATCAAGATCCAGAATGAGATCAACGTCGCCCCAATGAGAACGTACATTGAAGAATGGGTCGAAAGGCAATTGAAACAGGCCACCAACGAAAGACAACATGCAGTTGCCAACATTCCAGCAGTCGTGGAGAACATCCTTGAAACCGCAGTCGTCGCCGACATCAATGAAAGGGAAGCCGCAAGAAAATAACCAAAGCGCTCTTATGTACCCTCACTATAAGTTTACTCATCCCATCTTTCTTTGTTTCTCAACCCAATTATTCTGCTTTTTTAAATAAACATGTATAGGCAAACACTTATACCTTTCCATTTATTTTATTTTGCAGCTGTTGCACTCTATCTTCTTTCCACAATCCTGTTTCTTGTAAATATTTCTCTAATGGTTCGCAGGAGCCCCAATCCCAGCCTACATGACAAACACATTGAAATTCTGGTTTATATGTAACACACTTTGTTTTTTTTTGTATATTTCAACATTTGCAGTGGTATGTAACAAACTTCTATTTTCTGACAGATTTCAAATAAAAGGCATGTAAATTTTTATATCCTAAAGACTCTACTCTTATCTTTCAACACTCTCTATAACAAATGCATTTATGGCAAATGTTCACAAATACATTAAATTTATTATATTTCTTATCTCCTATTAATTTTATGTCATCATATATTTTTATCTTTCACCAGTCCACATTGAAAATGCATTTAAATTTCCAAATTTAATCTTGCACTGTAAACAAATTTTTTACTTTCTTATATACTTTCAAAAAAATAAAATGTTTGCTATATACTTTCCAAAATTAGATGGTGCTCGGCCTGCCAACCGTCATTCACTTTTGCCCCATCTTTCAAAATATGCACCTTGCACACAACATTTCCCTCATATACATTTTCCACCAAACACTTTGTTTCATTTACACTTCGACCCCATTTTTCATATTTGCTTTCTAACCTCCTTGGTACAAATACATATTTTGTATGTATAATTTATTTATTTATGATGACTTTCTATGTCCTAGTTTTAAAAATAACCAATTCGGTAATGCTAAATTTTTTGTGTCCAACAACCATTCAAACATTGATAATTTTTTATATTTTTTCAAGAAGAACTAATTCAAGAATACTATGTTTTGCACGCAAACCACATGTATATCAACTTTCTAGCCACCTGCCTGTACTAGGTCACATTTACTCCCATACCAACCTGACAGGGACTACGCTTCCATGCAACACTTGTTGTTGAACTAGTGGCAGAGGTCTTGAAATTAACAAAGACTTTAATGATTACATGTTTTATCATGCGGTTAAAGGCCCACAATCTCTTCACAAGTTCGATTCCATGCAACATGCACCGAAATTGATGGAAAACTAGGAGGAGAATTAAAACCATAGGTGGTTGCTTGCACATTGTCCTTAGACTAATATTTTTGCTTCGGATGAACATAGATGCTTGTTTCTAAGGTATTTTTAATCTATGGAAATGACAAAAATAATTTTAATAATTGTAATAATATTTTTGTTTTTATATTCAACATAATTATAATACACACCTGGATAGGGTGTATAAGGGGAGTTGGTGCCCCAATCTCAAATTGTGCATGATAGACTAGCGTGTTGAGGCTCCAACACACATCTTAGGGATGTAGCGGATGCATGAGGATGAAAACTGGAGAGTACAAAGCAGTTTCAATGTGTGGATTAATGTCGAGTCTGACCAAATAGAGGAATGATAAGAGGACACCATCCCCACACATGTAAGCTATTATGATTTCAAGAAGGAATGTATCAATGGCAAGTGACGGAGAAAGGAGTATGAGGGAATTGGAGTTGGAGAAAGAGACTAATCTAAATATTGCCTAGTCATTGGGATAGTATCGTGGGAAACCTACTTTTAGATAGCCACCGAGTTTGGTTTATATTACTTTCTTCTATGGTTTTTGATGCATTGTTGCTTTCTTTAATGGAGGTTTTGAATTGTGGGGGGATAATTTTGACCCTAGTGGTAGACCTATCCTCTCGGTGAGAAATTTTCTCACATAAGAATTGGATTATCACCTTGGGAAAGAGATTTTATTGGCAATATCTTCTCATACTATAGGCACTTTCATTTTGTCCAAGAGGCCTCATGATTTAACCTCTCCTTACCCACTAAGTCTTCCTCTATCTATGATTTTAGAAATGCCCTATTATATTATCCTCGCCTCCTTTTGGATTTCTAGAAAATGGGATCGATTTCCTTGGGTATTGTTACCCTTGTTTCCCTACATCTCAACTTGTTGTAGGTATGGGGAACAGGGGCAATAATATACCACATAATCTTTCCATGTTGACACTATTAGCACTAGAAGTCACACTTTGATTGCTAAAGTGTAATCTCAGCACCCATTAGAATGTAAAAGATAAGTTTTTATTTGAATAGGTGGATCAACAAGATGGAGAAAGAAAGGGAGAGGGCGACAAACTGCGGATCAATAGGCTACACCAATGGGTAGTGGAGTCATAAACATTCTACTCATCGAAGGCACTAAAGATGCTCAACAGAAAACAAGATTATATTATGATAGATGGAAGAATGAATAAGGAAAACATAAGATATAATGTTAACTAAACATAGATCCTCTCAGTTTAATAAATCAACAAATACTTGAATAAAACAATGATTGATGGGAAAAACTACAACAGATTCTCTACTGCTTAGGGATCCATAAATGATTGGCATCCTTTGATCCTCAAATATGCAATATATTCAAATAAGAAGATATATAAAACACAATAATTACAATCTGAAAATCACATCTCTCATGAGTCTTCAATAATAGTAATGAGTACAATCATAAAATGCCCTCAGGCTTACAAATGAACACACATTGGAAAATTGCCTGCTCCTACTCTCTCTAGCCTCTCTTGGCTCATGAATCCAACACCTTCTCCTCTTGAACAATGAATATATATCCCTATAGGTCCTTTCCATCTCACCCATTCGAACTCCAACACCTTTCCAAAAATAGAAACAACTACAAATAGAAAATGACACGTTTTAACTAATTTCATGCTTTTCAAAAGGCGAAATTCTGAAAAATAGGCTTCAAAGTGACACTTGTAATTATCAAACTATAACATACGTGTAAAATATGAGAACAATTTTTGTAGATGATTTTGTTCTAAATAAAAACCTCTCTCGTTTTTTTTTTTAAATTCATATCCAGCTAGTCGAAATACGTGTCGCAAAAACATGTCTCAAACAAGTAATCATGAAAACTAGAAACATAGGGCTCAAAGATTCTTTTGAATCTCCCAATCCATGACACTTGTGTGAAAAATGAAAGAGGTTAATGTTCACGGGTCCGTGATTGATAATAACCTCCCTTGGATTTTAAAAATTCATCCTGGTTCACCCATAAATGCTCCTAGTAGTCAACTGGTCAAAAATACTAGTTCAATAGTCTTAGAACAGGGTTTCTGTAGCACATTTCGTAGCGCCTGTCTAAATTCGTAGCGCATGAGCCAGTTCATAGCGCTAAAGTAAAATCAAGTAGTCAAACCCTTCCTGGCCTCCAAACAAGCCAAAAAATCTCATGGAGTACCTGATGGCTATGAGGTTGATGCTGGTAATTTTGAATTTGCACCAAGATTCTTGCAACCTATCCAATCGACAATCCTCTTCCTTAACTAGTTCGCAGCGCCAGTTTGCAGCGCCAACTCAAATATAGCTTTCATACTTCGAGGAGGATGTTAGTTGATGGTATGACATAATAGCGGGAGATATGGCTAAATGTAGGCTCTGAAAACTGTAAATCCTCCTTTACATGATCAATTTTATGTGTTAACATCTGGCTCCATAGGGTATGGAGACCTCCCTGTGAGGCTCTAACAACTGTTGCAGATCTAGTGTCTTAGCTATTGGGTTGTGGAGTCAAGCTCAAATACATTTTGCTGAAGACAATAAGCTGACATGTACACTACTCTACTTATAAAGAGAAAATAAACATGCATGCTCCAGATGGAGTTTATTTATGTACAATCCTAAACTAACTGATTTTTTACAATAGGCTAGGTGAAAACAAACTTCCACCAGAGCCACTCAAGTAACTTCCTAATTGAAAACTTTCTTACTCTGCCATTGATCAACAAGAGATAATAAAATGGTGACAAAAAATTAATTACATTCTTCAAATTACCTCCCAATGTTGAAGGTATGACAAAGCTTGAAGGCTTCAATACATTGAGGAAATGAAACTCCATGTACTCCCCTACAAGGTCATAAAATAAGTGATAAAACTTACTGGGTTGATAACAAAAAACCTGCTCTGCTTTACAACTTCTCACATATGGTTGAATGTCTATTGCAAGTACATGTGAATGAATGGTTGATGTAGGCTACTAATCAACTTTCCTTTTATCTTCTCTGAAAACATCTGCTAGTTGATTGCAAGAAATCCCCTCATGTATATCAATGAATGGATGTTGCTATTTAACATGCTGATCTTTGTAAAAGTTTCATTTTCATGAGAAGGCTGGTTGCTAATGATTTTTTCTTCTAGGACAAAAAACACCTCAACATCTTCATCATTGTCTCCATAATGATCAAATAAAAGGAGGAGGCTCGAATGACATATCAAGAGATATTTTCTGCCCAACATGAGAAAATTGTTCTTCATTGTTAAAAACATGTTTCCTTTCAAGATTCAATCCAAGAAGCAATATCTTATCATCACCATATGAGTCAAAGATAGGCTTCTCATATCTAGGTATTTTAGAGACAAGGTTATAAAGGGTATTAGTTTCCAGAACATACTCAATTTCTGCATTTTCCTTATTAAAACAACAAACAAAATTTGCATCTGATGTAGATGAACATGGAAGAAAAAGAGTTGATTCCTCATCCAAGGAATCTTCTTCATTCTCGTAGCCTTCATAGGAATCAATTATATCCTGAACACAGTCTTTATACTCCTCACAACAGCTATGAAAAATTAACTCGGAGGAATAAAACTTTTGACAATGAACATTGAAAGCAGCATGAAACTCTTTGAGCGAAGAAATGCTAGAAGGTTCAAGAGACTGATACCAAATACGAGCATCTTCTTGAAGAGAGTACATAAACAATTGCATATGTATGTCTTCATGTTGTATGTCAAGTTGCTGCATCAAAACAAGAAATTCTAGAACATGCTCAACAAGGCTGTCATTCTCACCTTCATACAATATTGGCAGTCGATCTTGCAATTCATCAATTTGAGGCACAATATGTGGATAACCAGCTATGGCTGACAAATCAAGTGGGGAAAACCTCCCGGCCAGGATAGCCTCCATACCCATTTAATTTGTCTCATTCCAGTGGAGTCACCAATAGATCTTGAACAATGGAGTCACCATGGTGAATGTGCAGTCTTGAAGGTGTCCAAATTCAGTCACCATCTAAAGCTGGAGATGTGCAATGTCGTTCTTCCCAGGGAGATTTTCAATCTGCTCAATTTCGTCCCCAACAATGGCACCAAAAATGTTAGCATTGAAAGTCACACTTTGACTGCTAAAGTGTAATCTTAGCACCCATTAGAATGTAAAAGACAAGTTTTGGTTTGAATAGGTGGATCAGGAAGATGGAGAAGGAAAGGGAGAGGGAAACAAACTGCAAATCAGTAGGATACCACAATGGGCAATGGAGTCATAAACATTCTACTCATCGAAGGAACTAAAGCTTCTCAACAGAAAGCAAGATTATATGCTGATAGATGGAACAATGAAGAAGGAAAACATAAGATAGAATGTTCACTAAACAAAGATCCTCTCAGTTTAATAAATCAACAAATACTTGAATAAAACAATGACTGATGGGAAAAATTACAACAGATCCTCTGGTGCTTAGGGATCCATAAATCATTGGCAGCCTTTGATCCTCAAATCTGCAATATATTCAAATAAGAAGATATATAAAACAAAATAATTACAATATAGAAATCACAGCTCTCATGAGTCTTCAATAACAGTAATGATTACAATCATAAAATGCCCCTAGGCTTACAAATGAACACACACTGGGAAATTTCCTGCTCCTACTCTCTCTAGCCTCTCTTGGCTCATGAATCCAACCCCTTCTCCTCTTGTTCAATGAATATATATCCCTATAGGTCCTTTCGAACTCACCCATTCTGACTCTAACCCCTTTCCCAAAATAGAAACAACTACAAACATAAAATGACACATTTGAACTAATTTCCTGCTTTTCAAGAGGCGAAATTACGAAAAATAGGCTTCAAAGTGACACTTTTAATTATCAAACTATAACAATTGTGTAAAATATGAGAACAGTTTTTGTATATGAGCTCGTTCTTAAGAAAAAAATCTCTCATTTTTTTTAAAATTCATCTCCAGCTGGCCAGAATACGTGTCGTAAAAACATGTCTCAAACAGGAAATCATGAAAACTGTAAACATAGGGCTCAAATATACTTTCGAATCTCCCAATCTGTGACACCTGTGTGAAAAATAAAAGAGGTTAATTTTCATGGGTTTGTGCTTGACAATAACCTCCCTTGGATTTTGAAAATCATCCTTCTTCACCTGGAAATGATCTTAGAAGTCAGCTGGTCAAAAATACCAATTCAAGAGTCTTAGAACAGAGTTTCCGCATCACATTCCGTAGTGCATTTCGTAGTGCCTATCTAAATTTGCAACGCATGAGCTAGTTCGTAGCTCCAAAGTAAAATCAAGTAGTCAAACCCTTCCTGGCCTTCCAACAAGCCAAAAAAAATCATGGAGTACCTAATGACTATGAGGTTGATGCTGGTAATTTTGAATTTGCATCAGGATGCTTGCAACCTATCCAACCGACAACCCTCTTCCTTAACTAGTTCGCAGCGCCAGATTGCAGTACCAACTCAACTATATCTTGCATACTCCGAGGAGGATGATAGTTGATGGTATGACATAATAGAGGAAGATATGGCTAAATGTAGGCTTTGAAAACCATAAATCCTCCTTTACATGATCAATTTTATGTGATAACAGACACCAAAAGGAAAAAGTATCATAAACACATGTGATCCAAGTCAAAACAAGGCTAGAAATTACATTACTAGGGAACAAAAAGAGGCTTGTAGAGCAGGGAAATTTTACTATTCGAATTTCAAGACCAAGACCAAGGAGGAGTTGGAAAATCTTGAAAATCTCATTCACCAGAAGAAACAAAATATGACTAAAGGCCAAATTGAAGAGGAATTGAAAGGGTGGGTAGAAGATTGTGGTTTTTCATGAACTAGGGACAAAAACCTTTACAAAACAACTGAATTGCTATGGGGTGTCAAATCACTTCTTACTCAAGTCATTGAGGAAAGAGGTTCTCAACAACAACATATTATGACCAAGGTGGATCAAATGGACAAGAATATTAGCATGTTGGAAAAAAAGTTTGAAGCTTTGGGTAAATATGTTTTCAAAGTCAGATTCGACACCTCAACAAATCATGGAAAATGGAAATAGGGAGGAAGGGGTGTGCAGGTCAACAACACTCGAAAGGAGGCCCCTCAAATCCAATTGAGGTGGAAGAGAAGACAAGACATGATGTAAAAGACCAATAGAAAACAATCCAAAGTGTCACTTCCCCCGACCCACTGAAGTAATTTCATTTTGAAATATTTCTATCATTACAATAATTTTTGTTGTCTTTGTTTCTACTCTCGAGACAATCTAGATTCATTTAGTCCTTTTGTATAGGTATATAAAGAACAACATAACAATTATAAGAACAACTTAGGAAATGGTAAAACAATATGATGAAATATTTTTCTACAACTTGTAGCCTGGTTTCTTTAATGGTAGGCCACTGGCTATACGGATTGTAAAACTTTGCACATAATAGAAATATGGACTTTTCCTTTAAATAAACCATAATTATGATACTTTTAATCTATGAAGATGAAAAAATTTAAATAAATTTTATCACATCAAAAGTGTTCAAATATTAGTTCAAAAATGAACTATATTTTCATATCAACTTAAAAAGTTACATATTTTTATATATCATCTTTATTTCAGATTTATTATACATATTAAAATTTGAAAATTAAAAACTTACATGTTTTATAAATCATCTTTACTTCAAATTTATTATACATATTATAATTTGGAAATTAATTTATTATCAATTAGTATTACTATAAATATAACATCCAAAAAACTATAACTACCTATAATTTGAAAATCAATTTACTATCAACTAATATTTCTCTAAACATGGTATCCTATCCAAACTATAAATGAAATTAAAAAAAAAAAAAAAAAAAAACATGCATCAAATCAATTGTCTTATTTTAATTATCATCACATATAGCTTATAACATTTTTCCATATTACTATAAATATAACATCCAAAAAACTATAACTATCTATAATTTGAAAATCAATTACCACCACCTATTCCAAAAACTCAACCTAACAGGGGGAGTCCCCCCAAAATCACCTTAGAGATCCTTTATGATTATATGGAATCGATAGAGAAAATGAGAGAAGAGAGAGATGCAAAAATCCAAATAGAGTTAGAATCATGAGAAAAAAAGAGTGAAGAAAGAGACGTAAAACTCCAAATAGAGCTAGAGGCAATGATTGATAAAAAAATTAAAGATATCATTCAAACTCAAATAGAGGATAGATTCTTAGGGTTCAAGAGTGAATTGCAGACAATGAAGGATAGGATTAAAGAAATGGAAAAACATAAACAATCAACCCAAGAAGGAGGGGTTGAGGAAAATCACAACTTGAGAGATAGGATTAAAGAGTTAGAAGAAAAACTAACCAACAATTTGACCCTCAGTAATATGGAAAACAAATTGGATATCAAACCCATCAAAGAGGAAATGAATAAGCTAATCGAATTGGACCATGAGCGTAACAAAAGAGCCTTGAACCTCATAATTTTTTGTATAAAAGAACAACAAGAGGAGGATACACTAGAAATAGTAAAAGAAGAATTAAATAATAAATCACAAATTGATACAACTTACCTCATAGAAGCAAAGAGGATAGGAAAAATAATTGATCACAAAGATTGGTTGATTTGTGTCAATGTAAGTTGTAATGACCATAAATATAGCATACTTAGTAAATCTCCAATCTTAAAAGGGTCAGGAATATTTATAAATGAAGACCTCATTCCCGAAGATCAAGATGAATTAAGGAAGGAAGTTCAAAAGGTAAAAGAAGCCAGGAAAGAAGGAAAATGGGCAATAATCAGAAATTGAAAATCTATTGTTAGGAATGGAGACTAGAAGGATAATAATAAATAGGAATTTTGGACACCCGAGATCCTTTTTTGGAGTTGTCGTGGCTTTCCATGGTGCAAAGGTCCTATGATAAGTTGGATCCCGAGTGATATTGATATTATCTGTCTAGTTGAAACTTAGGAGCATGAGGAGTCTAAGGTGCCTAACATAGAAGGATTTGTCTTGCGTTGGCATGGAACAAAAAATCCCACCGTAGAGGGATAGGAGGCATAGCTTGTTATATTATAAAGAGCATTTCTCCTCACATTCAACTTCATAAGATTGACCCTCTCAATCAGTACATTTGGATACAAATTTCAGACACCTATCTAAGAAGATGTATATAGCAATTTGTTATTTTGCACCTATTAATTCTACTTTTTATAAGAAAAATAATCTAGATAACAATTGTCCCTATAATAATTTAGAACAAGATATTTATAGTTTGAAAAATGAAGGTAATATCCTCCTGCTAGGAGACTTTAATGCTAGGACTGCAACTAAACAAGCTACTCTTTTAAGTACTGATTCCAACCACAATCCTTTATGTCTAGATGATGACCTTGTTTTATCTAATAGCTACAAAAGAAGCTCTGAAGACCTAATTGAGAATTTGTTTGGTATTGAGTTGTTCAAGCTCTGTAGCTCTCAAGACCTAATAATTTGCAATGGAATAATCAAGTGGCCAAACTCCAACCACATGACTTGTATTCATGGGATAGGTAGTAGTGTTGTAGATTGTGTGATATATTGATATCCCTGTTTCCAACCAAATAACAACTTTTTACCTTTCAAATGACCATGATCCTGACTCTGATCATAAACCTTTAACCCTAACTCTAAACATTTCCATGCATAGGAGCGCCATTGAAGAGAATTATGATAATCAAAGGAATTTGCGCTTTGACAAAAGTAAAGTTAACATTTTATTAAATGATTTAAATAGTAAATTAAATCTCCTAACTTATAAGGACAACATTGAAAAACTCTAGTATAATTTTACAACTACCCTTTCCACTTCTATTAACAAGTTCTCTTTCGAGATGTCCTATAAAAAGAATAATAGAACGACTAACCCTTGGTATGATAAAGAATGTAAAATTGCTAGGAAATCCATTAGGGATGCTTCTAATGAGTCCTTAGAACTCAATAAGATCAATACGTACAAAGCCCTAATTAAAAGGAAAAAAAGGCACTATATCAATAAAAGGCAAGAGAAACTTTCATAACTATATAAGTTGGATCCTAAGAAGTCCCAAAGTCAAATTCTAAACCACAATACTAAAGAAAATAATAGGATTCCCTTAAGGGACTGGAATTCCTACCTTAAAAGTCTTTACGAGTTCCCTAATGCCATGGCCACTATTCCTATTGTCCCTACAAAGGAAGAAGTTTTTTTCTTTAGATGACATAGAGTTTGGGGTTAATTGATCTGGATTATGTTCGAAACAAAATGAAAGAAGAGAAATTACAATGAAATACTCATGAAAATGGCCAGAAATAGAGAAATACAACAATACTTGATTTCTATTAATGAAAGAATGGTAAAGAGACTGTAAAAATACAAAGTGCAAGACTCGCTAGAATGGCAGCAGCTTTATCTTTGAGAAGAGATGTGATAGCTATGCTCATTCGCCAGAAGATGATTATAATGAGGCTCTGAAGGCCTTTTTATGTTAAACAGGAATGCCAAAACCCTAGACATCCAAAAACCTAACCCTAGGAGATGAAACGCCAAAAGTCATGTGGGCCCCGTTTGTGTAAGTTAGTACATTAACTTCTCGGGGTCGTAAATTTTTCCACGATCTCCATTTTAGGAATGTGATATCTCGTTGGAAAGGTCTTTTCGATAACTACGCATTACGTCGTCAAACTCTAACTCTGTCTATAGTTTGACTGTGGAGAGCCAAAATACCATTGTTTAGGGCCCCAAAACGGCCCTGGAAGTACAACAAGATGTGCTGACATGAAAACATACAAAATAATTTAGTTGGATTAGGTGGGAGGCCACTAGTATCCACCTAGAAGATGTGTAGGGCTCCAAACAACCCCAAAAGTGTAGAACCCACAATTACAAAGAAGTATAGAATAACATGCTAAACTAAAAAATGGAAAAAGGAGCTAGTTGGAACAGGTGGGTGGCCACCAATATCGACCAGGATTATTACGTGACTTGAAAATGGGAAAGCTAAGGAAATTCAAGGCTATCAAGTTGAAATTTTTAAAATCGGAGGGCCAATCCTTATCCCTCACATACACAAGCTCTTCAATTTAGCAGTCAAGCAGGGCTTCCCTAAACCCTGGACGCAAAGCCTCATTGTTCCTATTTTTAAAAATGGAGATATAAACATTCCCTCTAATTATAGGACCATTATGATTAGCCCGATTTTAGCCAAGATTTCTGGAATTATTTTGGAAAAGAAGATTAGCCTTTAGCTAGAAAGTCACGATAAAAGAGCTAAAGGCCAGGTCAGGTTTAGGAGATATCATTCAACTGTGGACCATCTTGTTACCTTTAGGATCATTGCAGAGGAGTTCTACAATACTAAATCCAATCTTTTTTTTTGTTGACTTTAGAAAACCTTTTGACATGGTTCCTAGGAAAAACCTTTGGAATAGGTTGGAAGAGATAAAAGCGCCTCTCGAGTTGAGTGATGTTGCAATAAGGATGTATGAGAATGTTATTGCTAAGTTTAAAAACACTGAGGGATGGTCAAAAGAGATTAACTGCAATATCAGAGTCAAACAAGGTTTTCCCTTGTCCCCTACCCTTTTTGGCATATACATTGACAAGTTAGAAGATTGCTTGGAAAAAGCAGGTTGTGTCAGCCCTACTCTCACTGGTATAGTCATCAGTCTTCTTCTTTATGCCGATGATATCTTTCTGATGGCAAGGAGTCCCCATGATCTTGAAAACCAAATAAGAATCCTCAAGGATTTTTTCTCCAATATGGGTATGACTGTTAATACTGATAAGGCTAAATTCATGATAATTGATTGCTTGGAAAAAGCAGGTTGTGTCGGCCCTACTCTCACTAGTATAGTCATCAATCTTCTTCTTTATGCCGATGATATCTGTAACATCCCGCTCTGGCGTACTGACAAAACCTATCCTTGAGGACACTTGCTCGCAAGTGATTTGGATTTTATGATGATGAACCACTTAACCTTGATTGATGATGTGTCATGATTGATGACAGGATGTTTTACTATTTCTATATACAGGTGCTATTGACTCAGTTTCATTGAGTGTGCAGGGTTTCGGACCTTGAGGATGCAGAGGCATCGGTGGAACTCCCTTGGACTCCGGATTGAGTCAGGGAGTGGTCAATTTGAGTTGTTTCCATTTACAGTGATATTGTGTGGTTTTGATGATATGCTATTGATTTCATGATATGTTGTTGACATGATCTGACATGATGGTTGATGATGCAGGCTGACGATAGCTTGCCGACCAGACTCACATATGGAGT
>ML801146.1:223957-238863 GCA_009831015.1 Picea engelmannii | reverse complement strand
TACATTAAATCATCACCATCAACCAATCATCACATAGAACCTGATAATGCTTCCTGAGACTTCTTCAATTTCTGCAATTCTTCAATTCTTGGAGTACTTTGATCCTGTAGATAATATTACTCAATGTATTCTCTGAAACTCCTTCAATTTTCACTCCTTATATCCTCCCCAAAAAGAGTTTATAGAAAGAATGGTAGACTTTATTCAATTCTGGTCTATTTAGGAGAGTGAACTTGCACAAAATGCCCCGTGCTCAATAAATGCCTCAGGACTAGTAGAGGAGCTGAAGGACGATCATTGTTGGAGATAGGGTGGAATATTAAATTTAGATGAAGACTATAGGGAGGAGTTAAATAGGATTAGATGAAATCCGATACTAGATGATGTGAAGGAGACTATTCTTGAGGCAATTCTAGAGATCCGACCCCCGAAAAGGATAGATGGCGAGGTCTACAGTGAAAACAATGACAACAGAGTACTTGAGGTCATTAATGACCTTTTTTCTTGGGAAGAGGCAAACATCATCATCTTTTTCGTCCAAGCTTAATGGTGGGAAGTGTTTGGAGAAAAGGCTTTCTGGTAGTGAAACAATGGAGGGAGTTGGTGATAGGGAATTCGCAGGGTCTGGCCAGGGGGTGCAAACAACATCTATACCTACGTGAAGTTACCTGGTAGAGGTGGAGACGAGTTTTGGGAAAGGATTTTCTGTGAGGGGTGTAGAGATAGGGACCGGGAAGGGAACGACTAAGGTAGTGTCTGCAAGAGCTAACAACAAAAGGGAGTTTTTACTGAGATCGGGCTTAAAGCCTTGGAGAGAGAAAAAAGAGAAATTAAAGTTAACCCTAGGTAGGGATATAGGGATGAATCAAGCTATCCAATACTTTCTTCGGGGTCTAGTTGGCAGGTTTGGGTACAGAGTTATGGCTGCGAGGGATATTCACACTTGGGTCTCTAATTGTTCGGGTCCTATTCTAGGATACCTACTAGAGGCGTACATACTATCCAAAGGGTGGTTATGTTCCTTGTTTCATACCTCGAAGGATGCAAAACATATTCTAAATAAGGTATGGATTATGAAAAATGGGAGCCTCATACTTAAACGTTGGCATGTGGCTTTCAACCCGAAGAAAGAGATGATCAGGTATAGATACTTGTGGGTTCTTTTTCCTGGTTGTTCGCTCATTGTTTGGAATCAGGAAGCCTTTAGGGAGATCAGAAACATGATTGGTAAGTTTTTATATGTGGATCCTGGATTACTTTCGGGACTAGACAGGCAGATGGGAAAATTTCTTATGGAAGTTGACATGTTTGAAGGTTTGTCGGGCGAGATTGAGATCGATTGGAATGGAGTGGCTTACGTACAGAAAATGGACTACATGGGAGTGTCTTTCAGATGCACTGGCTGCAAAGAGACAGGGAACTTAAGGAATAACTGTATCAGTCCTTATAATAATTTGGTTTTAGAGCCGAAAGATGTGCTAGATGGAGAAAATTTAAAGCTGCAGTCTCATGTTATGAACCTGGCAACTGAATGTTGGCCCGGACATAGGAAACCACTGGATCTGGAAAGCGATCAAGCGTCGGGTAAGTCAAATATCCAATGCTTAAAAAACTCTTTTCCACTTTTTGTTAGTATTGTGGGGGGGCAAGAAGGGTTTTGATTGGGTGACTCATAAGTCTGGGGAAGTTCTGGAAGGGAGGTTAGGATCGGAGAGTCACATTTCCTGTGAAGGCCCTAGTGAGGGGATCGGGAAGTTTCCTGGTGAAGTTTCGGTGGAAGTTGGAAGAGTTGGGGGAGAGGAAGGTATAGGATTTTTTTTGGATGGGGTGTTAGCATCTCAACCGGGGGGATAGTGATACAATCATGCGATCTGGTTAAAAACGGTATAAAAAACTGCATAGGAGTTAATCCAATAGTAGATGGAGAGAGGTTTTGTTTTGCGGAAAAGATTCCATCTGAAGCTAAGGATGTTGGGCTTAGTTTGGGATCGAGGAGTCCCGAGTTGAGTTCAAGTGAGGATAGTAGTAAGGTACTATCGACTGGATTTGAGGTTTGGAAGAAAGGATCCATAGGTATAGGGGGAAGCTCTGAATGTTATACTTTACCTAAGGTAACTCCTGCTACAATGAGTTTAGAATATCAGAAGGGGAGGACTAAGTCTTTTTCCTTTTCCACACAGGAATGTGATCCATTTGGGGCAATTGAAGATACTATCAATGATCTAAATTTAGTTTAGATAGGTCCGAGAGTGTTGGATGAGGTTGAGAATTCAATCATTAACTATATCTCGTCCTATAGATACATTCTCAACGGATCTCCCTTGCCATTTTTTGTTGGGGGAGATTTGATTAATAAGTATGTGGATAAGTTGGAAAAGGAGGAAGAACTTAGGAACATGAATGCTCCACTTGAGGGGGGTGAGGAAACTTTGTTGAAAGGGGTTGTTCGAGGAGGGTTGGATAAGTATTTCTCGCCTCTGAAGACTAGAAGTGCGAGGAAATTAGGTATTGAGAAGGCAAACGATGTTACTTGTGGTACTAATCTGAATGTTGGTCCAAGGGAGATTAGAGCACAAAAATCCCTAGCTAGATTTAAAAAATGATTGTGGCCACACTAAATGTTAGGGGAGTGGGGGGATATACAAAGTACTTAGCCCTTAAAAGGTTCATAGAACTTACAAATCATGATGTCTTACTATTACAGGAAATGATGGTCAGTGTTACAAAAGCAAGGGAAACTATTGTTAAGATTCTTCCAAACTGTTATTCTTGTGGGGTGGATTCTACTGGACTTTCAGGTGGTTTGTTAACTGTGTGGAATCCAAAAAAAGATGATTTCAATTCCTACTTGACTTTTGCAGGGATTATGCTGGAAGGAACTGTAAAAGAATTGGATAAAAAGTTGAAGTTGATTAACTGTTATGGACCTTACTTAGACAGGGAGGTTTTTTGGGAGGCCATTAAAAGGGAAGGGATACTAAAGGAACACTCTTTGATTCTGGGTGGGGATCTAAATTTCACTACTTCAAGTAGAGAATTTTGGGGTGCCCATGCTAGATTAGATTCCTTACAACCCTTTTTTAGACAGTTGGTACAAGAAGAGGGATTGGTGGATGTAGAGCCTATTAAAATTCTTCCCACCTAGAGGAATGATAGAGGTGGACATGATTATATAGCTAAGAGACTGGATAGATTTTTAATTTGAGAGGATATTGCTTTGTCAGGGCTCAGGTATATAACTTGGGCTTGTAATATAAAGATCTCGGATGACTTACTCGTGATTCTACAATTGGAACTAGAGAATGAAATTTTTTGTTATCTATTCAAGTTCAACTCTACTTGGTTGGATGAACCAGAGCTAGTTAAATTTTTTAGAACCAACTGGGTTGGACTTTTGGGAACAATGGTACTAAACCCAATGGACTCATTGGTAAAAAAGTTAAAAATATTAAAGTCTCTGGTGATAAAATGGGAAAGGAAGAAAAAATCTGAAGCAAGGGAAGAACTGATCAAGCTTGAATTGGACTTGGATAATTATTATACAAACTTCCCAGGGGGATTTGAGAAGGAGGCAGATAAAGATACATTTTTAGAAAAGGAGAAGAGGAAACTGGTCCTTCTGAGATAGGAGGAGGAAACTTGGAGGCAGAAGAGAAGAATAAACTGGTTGGCATCTGGTGATAGAAACACAAAGTTTTTCCATGCTTTTGCAACTTCCAGGAAACAAATAAATACTATCTGGGAGATTAGTAAGGAAGATGGTTATGTGATTTCTAGTAATCAATATTTATAAGTGGAAGTTGTAGGATACTTCCAGAATATATACAAGGAACAACCTAATCTATGTATTTCTGATCAGCTAGCAGTTTTAAATAACTACCCAAGGATGTTCACAGAGGAAGATAGTCTCAAAGTGACTGAACCAGTAACTTTAGCAGAAATATTGAAAATATTAAAATGATTTAAAGGTTCTAAAAGTCCTGGCCCGGATGGCTGGACAGTGGAATTTTTCCTATCTTTTTATGATATCTTGGGTAATGATATTTTGGATACAGTGGAAGAGTCTAGGAGGAAAGGGTGGGTATCTGGGGCACTAAATTCTACCTTTCTTTCCCTTATACCAAAAAGTTATAGTCCAGGATCTTTTGGAGGCTATAGACCTATAGCTTTGTGCAACTTAGTGTACAAGATTATCACTAAAATTATAGCTACCATAATCAAATCTTATTTTTCCTTTGGGATATCAAAGGAACAATTTGGATTCCTTGAGGGAAGACAAATTATTGATGCCATTGGTGCTATACAGGAGGCCCTACATAACATCAAGGTGAAAAACATCAAAGCTTTGGTACTAAAATTCGATCTGATAAAGGCTTATGATAGAGTGGAATGGGGGTTCTTAAGGTTAGTATTACTACAGGTGGGACTGAACTTAGAATCAATAGACTGGATTATGGGATGTGTGACCTCAACAAACTATGGTGTGTTGATAAATGGTAAGCCTACTAAATTCTTCAAAAGTTCAAGGGGACTAAGGTAGGGGTGTACATTCTCACATTTACTTTTTCTTCTTATTGTAGAAGGGCTAAGCAGAGCCATAAATGACCTGGATTTATGCAGGAACACAATGAAATACAGAAATACACATAAATTCATATATGCAGCAAAAGTAAAACTTCATTTCATTAACAACAAATGACTGAAATCTGCTTACAGACAGAATGGAAATAAAATAGCTCGGGCGCTGGTAGCTTATCTCTGAGAAGAGATGTGGCGGCTACTAGCCTATGAACTCTGTGTTACAATGAGGCTCGAAGGCCTATATATTATTGAGAAACAATGGAAAACCATAAACATCCAAAAACCTAACCCTAGGAGATGAAACACCAGAATATGGGCCCCGTTGGGGTAAATTGGTACATCAATTTCCCGGGGTCGTAACTTTGGCATACTATCTCCATTTGACGCACATGACACATCGTTAGAAATATCTATCCGAGGACTACACTGTTGATAGGGAATATCGAGTACGGTACAAATTCATATTTGCAGGAGCATTCATGCCCAAAAAACGTCGTTTAGGGCCTCAAAACGGCTTCGGAAGTTCATGACCCGAAAAAACTGCTAAAAATAGTAAATTGTGCTACAATTAAGGAAATTGAAAAACTGAAAGAAACAATGGTGTGGGTCCAAGTGGAATAGGTGGGTGGCCACCAATATCCACCTGGATCATTCCTCCCCCCTTAGGAAGCAATGGTCCCCACTGCGTTGAGTTCCTCCATGAGATGAGGAAACTTCTACTGAACTTGGTCCCTGGTGAGCCACTTGCCCTAGTGAAGGAGTTGGCCTGCTTTGACAACTCGATATAGTTGGATCCTCTACTGGCGGGTGTTCTTGATCTGTGTGTCCATAATCCGATCAGTTGTGGCTTGTTCCATGTAATCCGGGTTTAACTCTATTGGTGTGAGTTGTTCTGCCATGTCGGATGTGTCTAGTAGAGGTGGAAAGTAGGGTTGAAGGTGGTCGACATTGAACACTAGATATAGACCAAGGAATGGTGGAATATTGAGCTCAAAGGCATTGTCCCCTATAGCCTTGGTGATGGTGTATGGCCCATGTCAGAGTGGGAAAATCTTGCGGTAGGGTCCAGCAAGGTGCTCCTTTTGCAAATGTAGCCACACTTTGTCACCCACCTGGAAGTTGTGTGGCACCCGATGTTGATCATGTCGCTGCTTGTACTTAGCATTGGCTCTGTCCAAGATGTCATGAACCTGTTGGCAGATGTGTTGAATGTGCTCAATGAATTTGTTTGCCTTGTCAGCCTCAGACTGGACATGGGCTGAATCTGCCTGAGTAGCCGCAAATGGCATGGCTACATCAATGGGACATAGTGGCTGGAATCCCAAGCCCACCTGAAAGGGGTTGTGTCTGGTTGAGTTATGGAGAGCCCGTTTGTAGCTATGTTGTGCATAGGGGAGTCTCTCATCGCATGTGCGTGGATGCTTTGAGTTGTACATGTGCAGAATGTGTACAATCATCCGGTTGATGACCTCTGTCTGGCCATCAGTTTGTGGATGGAAAGTTGTGGACTTGGTGAGCTTGGTGTCCAGCATCGACCAGAGGTTGGACCAAAATGTACTGAGGAACCTGTTGTCCCGATATGAGATGGTAAACTGTGGGATCCCAAAGTGTACCCACACTTGCTCAAAGAAGAGTTTAGCAGTGGCTTCTGCTGTGATATTCTTCTTGCAGGCCATCATAATGGACATCTTCGAGAATCTGTCAACGACCACAAAAACATAGTCATTGCCATGCTTAGTAGAAGGAAGGCCCAACATGTAATCCATGGAGATGGATTCCCAAGGTCGAATAGGGGTGGGAAGCAGAGTATAGAGGCCTTGCTTCATGATGGCCAGTTTGGAAATTGCGCAAGAAGTGCAAGAATTGATGTACTTCCCGACATCTTGTCGAAGGTTCGGCCAATAGAAATACTTTTGCAGTACTGCCATGGTTTTCTCGACCCCGAAATGCCCAGCGACCCGACTATAGTGCGCCTCCCAAATCATCTTGGCACGCTCACTTGAAGGAACACAAAGATGTCACAGGTGACATAGTAGGGCATCCTAGAGGTGAAAATTAGGAACTTTCTTACCCTCCAAGAGCGTGTTGTATGTGTGGCCAAATTCTAGATCACTTTTGTAGAGAAGCAGCCAATCGAAAGTCTCGTGCCCACAAGAGTTTAGCAGCATGGTTAGCGCCAGGATAAGGGGTCGGCTGAGGCAGTCTGCAACATTATTGGTGCGTCCTTTATTGTACTTAATGTTCAAATGAAACTATTGCAGGTATGTGGACCACTTCTGATGGAGATCGTTCTGCAACTTCCCTTGTGTTTGTATGAACTGCAAGTGTCGATGGTTTGTGTGGATGACCGTTTCCTTTCCCAAAATGTAATGTTTCTATTGTCAACAAGCATGCATAATGGAATACTTCTCCTTGTCATAAGTCGGATACTCTCGAACTGTGTCGGAAAGTGTCTCACTGTGATATGCCACTAGATGCCCTTGTTGAGTAAGCACTGCCCCAATAGCATAGTCAAAGGCATCTGTCTCGATCTCAAATGGTTGTTGCAAGTATGGTAATGTGAGCACTGGTGCAGAGCAGAGACGATGCTTCAAATCGACGAATGCCTTCTGTTGAGATTCATACCAAAAGAATTTTTCTTTCACTCCTCCTTTGGTGACTTGACTCAAGGGCAAAGTGATATGAGAGAATCCCAACACAAACCTGCGGTAGAAATTGGCAAGACCCAAAAGATGCAGAGCTCTATTAGGGTGGTTGGGGCCGACCAATCCCGAATGACTTGGATCTTGGCTGGATCCACATGCACCCCCCCACTCATCAATAATGTATCCCAGATACTAAACCTAGGTCATGCCAAAAGTGCACTTCTCCAAATTGGCACACAACTTGTGTTGCCGCAGTGTTTGGGGGACTTGTCGGATGTGGTGGAGGTGCTCTTCCCAAGTATGGCCGAATATCAGAATGTCATCCAAGTACACCACTACAAATGAGTTGTTTAATGGTCTCAAGATGTCCTCCATTAGTCTCATGAAGGTTGCAGGGGCATTCGTCAACCCGAAAGGCATGACCAACCATTCGAAAAGGCCCTCCTTGGATTTGAAGGCAGTCTTCCACACATTAGAGGGTTTGATTGGTACCTGGTGATACCCAGACTTCAAGTCGATCTTGTTGAAATATTTTTCCCCCTTGAGTTGGTCTAAAAGGTCATCAATCCATGGGATCAGGTACCTATTATGAACAGTGATCTTGTTCAGTGCCCGATAGCCAATGCAGAGTCTCCAAGTCCCATCCTTCTTCTACACTAGCGTGATCGGGCTCCCACAGGGAGATGAACACGGTCAGATGTGACCTTTCTACAACAGCTAATGAATCTCCCTCTTGATTTCATCATTCTCCAAAACAGAGCACCGATAGATCAGTCCATTGGGAAATGACACACCTAGGGTCAGATCGATGGGGTGCTTGACCTGACAGTGTAGAGTCACCCCTACGGGGGAGGTGAAGATTCCCTTGTACTCCTCCATGACCTTATCCATCTGTTGTTTTCGTGCGAAGGGGCCCTGTATGGAGGCCATGGCCGCAGTCTTCTTCTTTCCCTGAGGGCGGATCATCAGGAAATTTTTTTTCCTAGTTTTGGCAATAAGCTTACTGCATTGTTTTACAGTAACCAAAGAGATGGTTGTAGGCGGTGCTATTTCCGGTATCCTATACAACTTATTGCCCAACGTGATAATAACAGTACGAGGCTTGGACTCATACACAACATGTTGCTTCCACAAGTATGGTTGGCCTAATAATACATCAGAAACATCAAGAGGAGCAATGTCACATAATACCTCATCCATAAAGGGCTTGATGTTGTAGGGAAGGCAACATTGTTGGCTTACGTGGAGGTCCCGTCCTTGGTGCAACCACTTGGTGGTGTATGGTTGTGGGTGTGATGTGGTCGGCAAGCCCAGCCGTTTCATGACCTCTACTGAGATGAGGTTCTTCTGGCTCCCCCTGTCGACAATGAATTGCAACGGGGAACCCTTTACCCACATCTGGGAATGGAAGAAGCGTTTTGCCTCCTCTAGATCTTCTGGTTCCTTCTTTTGGATCTTTGTGGTGGCAACGGTGGCATTGGGCCCCACATCGATAATATGCTTCCCCCTGTCATTCCCCTTGTTGGGTTCAGATTCAGATTCAGAGCCTACATCCGATTCAGAAGCCTTCAACTCGGCTACCAGTGACTGCTTGGCCTGATACTCACTTGTGTTGTGAGTGGAGCTCTTATGGAACTCACACCACTTCCCTGTGTCCTTTTTTGGCTTCATGATGTTGTTCTTTGCTTGCAGCTTTGGCGGGTTGTCCTGGGCCACCCCGCCTTGGCTTGGTCCTTTGTTCGGCGGTTTGGGGGTACCTTTCCCTTGCTTCTGATTCGCAAACCCAAAGTCTCGCTTCTTCTGTTTGAACTTCTGCTCAATCTTGGCAGCATACCAATATGCCACACCAAGCGAGGAGATGTTGAGGAACTCCATTTCCTCCTAAATGTATCTATGAAGACAACTGCGGTACTTTAACACCAAATGTTTCTCTAAATCTTTGATACCCAGCTTTGTGCGTAGGGTATGGAACAGATTCGTCAGCTCATGCACATCTTGGTCTCTTTGCTGCCGCAGCGTAGACCATTGTATGTATTTGTTCTCATAGCTCCCCACAGGATAATATTGTTCCTTGATGGCATCTCGAAAATAATTCCAAGTGGGTACGACCGAGAACAGAGAGGGTTCCCCCTCGCTCTGTTGCTCCCAATAGGTTTTCCACCAGTCCTTGACATGGGGGGCGACTTTAAGGAGTGCAAAATAAATCCTTTCTCGGTCAGAAAAGTCATGAACCGAGAAATATCCTTCTAGAAGATTCAACCATCTATCAATGCCATCTGCATCTATTTGGCCCTCAAATATGGGAATGTCAAAGTTTACTTGTACCTTAAAAGGAGTGGCGCCTCCAGAGTGGTTGTTGGATGTAGATGCGATGCCAGTGGGCAGCTGTTGAAGGATCTGGGAAAAGTTGTCCATCATCACGTTCCTTTGTTTCTCGAGGGCCTCCTCGAGAAATAATTTGATAGGATCTCCTACTCCCTCATCTTTCTTTTCTTCCCTCATCTTGCGAGGCTGATCTTGCAACGGTTCAACCAAATCGAGCCCTAACTCCTTATACCCTGATCTCGTTGGGGACATGCAAAGAAGGATCAAGAAAGAGAAAACTACTCTGATACCACTGATCCGGATTTATGCAGGAACACAATGATATACATAAATACACATAAACGCAGATATGCAGCGGAAGTAAAACTTCATTTCATTAACAACAAATGATTGAAATATGCTTACAGACAGAATGGAAATAGAATAGCTCGGGCGTTGGTAGCTTATTTCTGAGAAGAGATGTGGCGGCTACTGGCCTATGAAATCTGTGTTACAATGAGGCTCGAAGGCCTATATATTATTGAGAAACAATGGAAAACCCTAAACATCCAAAAACCTAACGCTAGGAGATGAAACGCCAGAATATGGGCCCCGTTGGGGTAAATTGGTACATCAATTTCTCGGGGTTGTAACTTTGGCATAGTATCTCTGTTTGACGCACATGATACATCGTTAGAAAGATCTATCTGGGGACTACACTGTGAACAATCAATCTTGGGTCCAGAACAAACTCATATTCATCGAAGCATTCATGCCCAAAAAACATCGTTTAGGGCCTCAAAATGGCTCCGGAAGTTCAGGACCCGAAAAACTGCTAAAAATAGTAAATTGTGCTACAATTAAGGAAACTATAAAATCGAAAGAAACAATGGTGTGGGTCCAAGTGGAATAGGCGGGTGGCCACCAATATCCACCTAGATCAATAAAGGAGCAGGTGGTGGAAAAGAATGTAGACGGTATTCCAGTGGCAAGAGGTATAAACATTACTCATTTAATGTTTGTTGATGATATCATACTTTTTGGGAATGGTAACATTGTGGAATGGAAAGTGTATAAGAAAATATTGGAACTTTTTTGAAAAGAAACAGGTATGGCATTCAACCCACAGAAGTCATGTTTCTTAGAAATTGGATGGGAAATAGAGGAACTAGCATTGTTGAAGGATTTTATGCCATTTGATGTTAAACCGGTTGAGGAGGGCTTTAAGTATCTTGGATGTTACATCAAACCAAACTATTATAATAAGATAGATTGGATTTGGTTGGAGAAAATATTTTAAATAAGAATTGCAAATTGGAGTCATAGGTGGCTCAGTTTAGGGGGCAGGGACACTCTTGTCAAATATGTACTAGAAAGCATACATGTGTATTGGTTATCATTAGCCAAAACTCCTAAATGTACTTTAAATAATATCAAAAGGAGGATGTTCAGTTTCTTGTGGACTGGGGAAAAGACAAAAGAAGGGATACATCTGATTAGTTGGAAAAAGTTAGCCAAACCAAAAAAAGTGGGTGGCTAGGGTATCAAAAACATTTTTACCTTTGGGAAAGCCTTACCAACTAAAAGCTTATGGAGGTGTCTTATGGTACCTAGTCTCTGGCATGAGGTGATACTTAAAAAATAACTCAGGAAAAAATCTGTGACTAAGTGGTTTAGAGAGGGAAGGAAAAGTTGGTCTGGCATTTCAAATATTTGGAGAGCACTCACCTCATCCACTACCATAATAACTGACTGGCTGGCTTGGAAATGTGGTAATGGGAGATATATCAGGATTGGGATTGATCTAATGGTTGGGGCACACAATTATTTTAAATTGTCTATAAATCTTATTCATACTCTGAAGTTACTAGGTATTGAATTTCTAGCGCAAGCAAGGAATTTGGAAATGGATGATTTGAGTCATACAAGCTGGAAAAAGGTTGAGACCCTAGGATTGGAAGGTGAACTAATATAGGAATGGAAAAACTATGTAAAGTGATTAGTTGGCTCAGGAATTCATTTAAACGATGAAAAAAATACTTTAATGTGGTCCTGAGATACTAAGGGGGACAAGTTAATGCAAAACAGGTCTATGAAGTCCAATTATTGGAGGAGGAGGTGGTAGAACCAACTTTTTGGTATATTGAACTTTGGTATTGGCAGCTTCCATTAAAATTCAAACTTTTTACTTGGCTTATGCTTGAACAGAAAATTCTGACTTGAGAGAATTTGTTGAAAAGAGGAATTGTTGGTCTTAGTAAATGTGTACTATGTGGTATCAAGGAGGAAAATGTTCAAAGCATCTTTTTGTTGAATGTAGTTTTACAAAAGAGATTTGGTACACTATGTTGGAGAAATTTCTATTTTCGACACACTAGTTCAGTGGGAGTTAGCTGACTAGTTCTATTTTAGACTTTCTATTTTTACCATCACTATTATGCATGCATGCATTCCTAAGGAAAGCTAATTATGAATGTATTCCACTCATTCATATTATCATATTATGGAATGTTTTGCCCTATATATGAGTATATTCCACTCATTCATTGTATCATATTGATCATGATCTATGTATCAATCATCATCTCATTGGAGTAGTGAATATATTTTCTCATTCTTCCATATTGAATCTCTCTTCCTTTCTTGATAAGCTTTATTTGTAATTTCTTTAGCTAGATCTCCTATGCAGTTTTCCATGAAACACTGACATGGTATCAGAGCTATGCTGCTTGGAGCAAGACAAAGAATAAGAAAAATCGGGGTTTCGACGAGCTAAATCTATGGTCGTACCTTTCAATAGTTATTCCTCCCAAAATATTATGTTTTTGAGTAAACGACCCATGTGGAAAGTAAATCGGCCCATTTTGGAAGTGGATTTTGAACCGTTTGGCGAGATTCTTCACCGTTTGCTCAGAAAGTAAGACGCAACATAGCCTCCTGAAATTGATACGAATCTGTGGTCATACATTTCTACATTCATTACTCCCAAAATATTAAGTTTTTGAGGAAACGACCCATGTGGAAACTAGATCGACCCATTTTGGAAGTGGGTTTTCAACCGTTTGGCGAGATTCTTCACCGTTTGCTCAGAAAGTAAGTTGCAAGATCATCTCTTGAAACTGATATGAATTCTTAATTTCTTAATTTTTCACTTGCAGATTGAGAGTAAATTTTTAGGGGTTCTTAGAAACAGTGGAAGAGATGGAAATGACAACTATTATATAGTCAAACTTGGTGGTAATCCTCACACCATACAATTATTTTGATTGGAAACTCAAGGCAGAATTCCAACTCAGAAGGAAAGGACTGTATAATTTGACGATGACGACAGAAACATAACCTACATCAGCGATTGCGAAGATGAGATGGGTGAATCGTAAGGATGAGGCCACATGAATAATTCTTGAGTTAATCTCCACTAATCTATGGTTTCATGTTGCCGCATGCAAGACTCCAAATGAGATCTGGACCACCCTGGAAGGACTCTTTGGAAAGCAGGATGAGATGTGAGGTCATATGCTTGAGGTAGAGTTGAATACCTTAGACCCTAGAAGTTTTGATAATATACAAGATTTGTTTACTAAATTTAAATCTTTGCTATTGAGCTTGGGTGAATGTGGTATTGATAAGTCTACACAAGAGAAACAACTTATTCTAACAATCTTGGCCAAGCTAGGACCAGAATATGTTGTATATTTCTCCAATTTCCATTCTGACAGATGTCTTTTTGGAACAAATTGGAAAATGCCTATGTTGGCTCAGTTCATTGAGTCTCTTACACAAGAGAAAACAAAACTCATACAGATGGGCCTCATGAAAGATCCCAAAGCACATGCACTCACCATGCATAATGGAAAAGGTTCATCCAAACAGAACGAGAAGGAGGGATATTCCAAACCCTTTAATGATTCTTTAGGTTCCAAAGACTCATCAGATTCCAAGAAGAAGAAGAAGGAAAAACAGTGCACTTACTGCAATAAAATGAATCATGAAGAATATGCATGCATGAAGAAACATATCGATCTTATGGCATAGGTACTTCAGTAGAACAACCTTGGAAACTTCATTCCAGAGGGAGTCAAGAAGCATAAGGAATAAGATCCTGCTCCTAAGAAAGGTAATCATCATGCTTTTGTTGCAATTAATTCCTCATCTGATTCATGGATTATAGATTCTAGTGCATCCCATCATATCACAGTGAAAGAGGAAGTTTTCTCTTCCTTGAGTCCATGCTCAAGAACCCCTATTTTCATGGGGGGTGATACTCCAGTAGCAGTAGCAGAAGAAAGGAGAGTGGAACTCCACAATGGCAGTTTTGAGATTTTTTTACATGTTCCAAAGCTTTCTATGAATCTGCTCTTAGTTTATGAAATCGCTCAGAAAGGTAAAAATGTTGAATTTACATCAGATTCAGTTTCTGTAATTGACATGCATGACAATTCCATCATTGCAATTGGTGAGGTGGATCACAAGTCAAGGTTGTATAAATTCACTAAGTTTTCTGACAATGACTCCTCTATTTTACTTACACATAAGGAGAGCACTTTGCATGCACCTCTAATGCAACATGCATATACTCTTGTTCTTCCATCAGTTTCAGACATCAGGGATGATTCCATACACTCAGATTCTGTACATGGAAATAAGAAGGTAGTACAGCCAAATAAGAAGCAAGTGTCGAAGCTTCAATAGATGCCCAAGAAGGCATAGACCACACTTTAGGCAACAAACAACCTTTTAGGGAATCCATTGGATTCGAGGATGACTCAATCTCAGCATGAGGAGCCTTCTCATGTACTTTCAGCTTCAGAACCTGCGATACCCATGCATTGTTATATGGTTCAATCTATTGATCCATAGAACTACAATAGGGTTGTAGGAAATCCATTATGGCAAGCATCCATGCAGAAGGAGTATGACTCACTCCTACAAAACCAAACTTGGAATCTAGTTCCATGTTAAGAACCAAAGACTGAATACAAAATCACCACAACAGATATACAAGAACAATATGCAAAATCTCTGTTATTACTATTAAACCCTTGAGGTAGGGAAACACCATACAATGGATCATATTATGGAAGAGATCCTCTCCTGTTCACATGACTCTTTGAGGGGGCTTCCTCCTAATGAGCTTCATCTCCAAACACAATACTTCTCTTCCTGTCCCATTACATTGTTTGAACCCCTTTATATAGTGCTAGCATTACCTCAGAACATTCTGGAGGAGGAATCTTCTATAAGTAGAACCTTCTAAGAAGTCATCTTACATTTATTATATCTAACTACCATAGTGGGCCTTATTTAATAATATAGTGGACCTAGTCCACCTGACATTGAATGGCCTCCACTATTATCACTATGGGCCCTCTGCCC
>ML801146.1:189501-209950 GCA_009831015.1 Picea engelmannii | reverse complement strand
AACTTAGCAATAACGTTCTCATACATCCTTATTGCAGTAGCCCTCAACTCGAGAGGCACTTTTATCTCTTCCAACCTATTCCAAAGGTTTTTCCTAGGAACCATGTCAAAAGCTTTTCTAAAGTCAACAAAACAACAAAAAAGGTTGGTTTTAGTATTGCAGAACTCCTTTGCAATGATCCTAAAGGTAACAAGATGGTCCACAGTTGAATGATATCTCATAAACCTAGCTTGGCCTTTAGCTCTTTTACTGTGACTTTCTAGCCAAATGCTAATCTTCTTTTCCAAAATAATTCCATAAAGCTTGGCTAAAATCGGGCTAATCATAATGGTCCTATAATTAGAGGGAATGTTTCTATCCCCATTTTTAAAAATAGGTACAATGAGGCTTTGCGTCTAGGGTTTAGGGAAGCCTTCTTGACTGCTAAATTGAAGAGCTTGTGTATGTGAGGGATAAGGATTGGCCCTCCGATTTTAAAAATTTCAGCTTGGTAGCCTTCAATGTCCTTAGCTTTCCCATTTGCGAGCCACTTAACCCCGAAATCTATGTCATATAAAGGAAAAACTTCTTCCTTTGTAGGGATAATAGGAATGGTGTCCATGGAATTAGGGAACTCGTAAAGACTTTTAAGGTAGGAATTCCAGTCCGTTAAGGGAATCCTATTATTTTCTTTAGTATTGTGTTTTAAAATTTGGCTCCAGAACTTCTTAGGATCCAACTTGTATAGTTGTGAAAGTTGCTCTTGCCTTTTAATGATATAATATATTTTTTTCCTTGTAATTAGGGCTTTGTATGTATTGATCTTATTGAGTTTTAAGGGCTCATTAGAAGCATCCCTAATGGCTTTCCTAGCAATTTTACATTCTTTATCATACCAAGGGTTGGTTGTTCTATTATTCTTTTTATAGGACACCTCGAAAGAGAAATTGTTAATAGAAGTGGAAAGGGTAGTTGTAAGATTATGATAGAGTTCTTCAATGTTGTCCTTATAAGTTAGGAGGTTTAATTTACTATTTAAATCCTTTAAGAAAATGTCAACTTTACTTTTGTCAAAGCACAAATTCCTTTGATTATCATAATTCTCTTCAATGGAGCTCCTATGCATGAAAATTTTTAGAGTTAGGGTTAAAGGTTTATGATTAGAGTTAGATTCATGGTCATTTAAAAGGTCAAAAGTTGCTATTTGGTTGGAAACAGGGATATCAGATATCACATAATCTACAACACTACTACCTAGCCCATGAATACATGTCATTTGGTTGGAGTTTGGCCACTTCATTACTCCATTGCAAATTATTAGTTCTTGAGAGCTGTAGAGCTTAACCAACTCAGTACCAAATAAATTCTCAATTAGGTCTTCAGAGCTTCTTTTGTAGCTATTAGATAAAACAAGGTCCTCATCTAGCCATAAAGGATTATGGTTGGAGTCATCACTTAAAAGAGTACCTTGTTTAGTTACAGTCCTAGCATTAAAGTCTCCTAGCAAGAGGATATTACCTTCATTTTTCAATTATAAATATCTTGTTCTAAATTATTATAGGGAAATTTTTTATCTAGATTATTTTTCTTATAAAAAGTAGAATTAATAGGTGCAAAATAACAAATTGCTATATACATCTTCTTAGCATTGGTGTCTGAAATTTCTATCCAAATGTATTGATTAAGAGGGTCAATCTTATGAAGTTGAATGTGAGGAGAAATGATTTTTCTAATATAACAAGCTATGCCTCCTATCCCTCTGTGGTGGGAATTTTTGTTCCATGCCGACCACAAGACAAATCCTTCCATGTTAGGGACCTTAGACTCCTCATGCTCCCAAGTTTCAACTAGATAGATAATATCAATATCACTCGGGATCCAACTTATCATAGGACCTTTGCGCCCTGGAAATCCACGACAATTCCAAAAAAGGATCCCAAGTGTCCCAAATTCCTATTTATTATTATCCTTCTGGTCTCTATCCCGAACAATAGCTTTTCGATTTCTAATTATTGCCCATTTTCCTTCTTTCCTGGCTTCTTTTACCTTTTGAACTTCCTTCCTTAATTCAGCTTGGTCTTCGGGAATGAGTTATTCATTTATAAATATTCCCGACTCTTTTAAGCTCGGAGATTTACTAAGTATTCTATATGTATGGTCATTACAACTTACTTTGACACGGATCAACCTATCTTTGTGATCAATTATTTTTCCTAGCCTCTTTGCTTCTATGAGGTAAGTTGTATCAATTTGTGATTTATTTTTTAATTCTTCTTTTACTATTGCTAGTGTATCCTCCTCTTGATGTTCTTTTATACAAACAATTATGAGGTTCAAGGCTATTTTGTTACACTCATGGTCCAATTTGATTAGCTTATTCATTTCCTCTTTGATGGGTTTGATATCCAATTTGTTTTCCATATTACTGAGGGTCAAATTGTTGGTTAGTTTTTCTTCTAGCTCTTTAATCCTATCTCTCAAGTTGTGGTTTTCTTCAACCCCTCCTTCTTGGGTTGATTGTTTATGTTTTTCCATGATCCAAGTGGATATTGGTGGCCACCCACCTTTTCCAACTAGCTCAAAATAGTTTTCTGGCAATCTTGGCAATTTACTATTTTTAGCAGTTGTTAACTTCCGGGGCCATTTTGAGGGCCTAAATGAAGGTTTTTCGGGATCGAGCTTCTAAATGATAGCCAAAAGTATGATTGATCCCTCAAAATGAATCTCCTTGACGATACCTTTCCAACGGTCTATCATACGCCTAAAACGGAGATCACATGCAAAAGTTACGACCCCAGGAAGTTGATGTACTAACTTACCCAAACAGGGCCCACATGACTTTTGGCGCTTCATCTCCTAGGGTTAGGTTTTTGGATGTCTAGGGTTTTTGGAATTCCGGTTTATTGTAAAAAGTCCTTCAAAGCCTCATTGTAATCATCTTCTTGTGAATGCGAGTGGCTGTCACATCTCTTCTCAGAGATAAGTTGCCACCATTCTAGCGAGTTTTTCACTCTGTATTTTTACAGTCTCTGTACATTTCTTTCATTAATAGAAATAATGTATTACTGTATATCTATGTTTATGGTTGCATCTCTTATACATTTCTGTTATATTATTCAATATCTGCGATATCTCTGTGCATTTTTTTATTATATCTCCGCTCTCATTTCGTGTCGAAAATAATCTGGATCAGTGGTATCAGAGCAGGCTGCTCTTGATCGTTTTTTTCAGTGCATATCCCCGACGAGGTCCGAGTATAGAAATTTGGGTCTCGAGCTTGTATCTCTTGAGGGCAATCGCTCTTGCACACCCAAGAAACCCTCAATGGCAGAAGAAAAGAAAAACGACGGAGCAGACGATCCTATCAGTCTGTTGCTTGAGCAAGCTCTCATGCGACAGAGGGACAAAATGATGGAGAAATTTTCCCACATCCTTCAATGCATGCCGATAGAAACAAGCACATCTTCATCAAGTGGACACTTTGGAAGCACCTCGCCTTTCAAGGTACAAGTTAATTTTGATATTCATGTATTTGAAGGACAGATAGATGTAGAAGCCCTAGACAAATGGTTAAATCTGTTAGAAGGGTATTTCTTTGTTCACAATTTTTCCGACAGAGAAAAGATCACCTTCGCACTCCTTAAATATCTCCCTCATGTCAAACATTGGTGGGAAACTTACTGGGAGCAAAGTTCCACAGAGGAGTCTAAAATATATGGGGTCGAGCCCACTTGGGATTTTTTTGTGGACGCGGTAAAGGAACAATATTACGCTATTGGAAACTATGAGGACCAATACATGATATGGACCACACTACGGCAAGAGAGGGGCCAAGCAGTTTCGGAGTTCACCAATACCTTCCATACCTTACGCACCAAGTTGGGTATCAAATACTCCGAACGACATTTGGTTCTGAAATATCGTGGGGCTCTACACAGATACATCCAAACTGAAATGGATTTTCTAGACATCTCATCACTCGGTGTTCCTTATCGATATGTTGTTAAAATCAAGCATAAGTTTAAGCACCAAAACAAACAAGAGTTCAAGTCTGCAAATCCACAACAACCAAAGTATGACAACGACGGCCTTAACAAACAGTCTCTTGAAAACCATTCCAAGCCACAGGAAAAGAAGGGTCACGAGAAGACAAAGAAGGACACCGAAAAATGGTACGATTTCCACAAAAGCCCCTGGAAAAACACCGATGAATGTCGCTCAAAATAGTCATTGGTGGTCAAGATCAAAGACAAGGAGCCGAACCCTGATTCTGAATCTGATTCTGAAAATATTGGTAAAAGATAGATCATCGACGCAGACCCCACTGCTATTGTCGCGACCGCAACAATTCAACCAGAAGAACCAACAGATCCTGAAGAGGGGGAGCATCTTTTTCATTCACAGATGTGGGTGAAGGGGACCTCGCTTCATTTTATTGTTGATAGCGGAATCCAGAAGAACCTCATCTCATCAGAGGTCGTCAAATAGTTGGGATTGTCGACAACACCACACCTGCAACCATACAACATCGGGTGGCTTCGCCAAGGACGAGATCTTCGTGTCAGCCAACAATGTCAATTGTCATACGACATCCATCTCTTCAAGGATGAGGTATTATGTGATGTTTCCCCACTGGATGTTTGTGATGTTCTCTTGGGCCAACCATATATGTGGAAGTGCCATGTTGTTTATGAGTCTCAACCCCGTAGTGTCATTGTTTCTCTGGGGGGTCATCTCTACAGAATACCAGAGGTAGTTCCAACTACTGTTCCACCTAAAAAGTGCTGCAAGTTAGCATCTCATACTACACAATTTAGCTTCTTCACAATCTGTTCAAAAGGTGAACAAAAGGATACTGCAACCATTATAGCCTCGGCCCAAGCACCTCCTATCCAACAGAAGCATGTCGACAATATTGTAGCAAAATGTAAAGATTCCTTCTGCACAAAAGAATCTAATGCATCCAGACTGGCTAAAAAGTTCCAACCCTTCCAGCCACATGCTCATGATAGCCTTCCACAAACCGAGCAATGCGACGTCTCTAGAAAGGCAAGCAACTCACCAAGATTCAGATTCGGAAAACGCTTTTTCCTTTGCCCCAGGAACTCAACGCAATGGAGACCATTTATTCCTAAGGAGGGAGGATCGATCCAAGTGGATATCAGTGGCCACCCACCATTTCCAACTGACTCAAAACAGTTTTCTGGCAATTTACTATTTTTAGCCGTTTTTAACTTCCGGGACCATTTTGAGGGCCTAAATGAATTTTTTTTCAGGATCGAGATTCTCAATGATAGCTAAAGACATGATTGATCCCCCAAAATGAATCTGCTCGACGATACCTTTCCAACGGGCTATCATACGCCTAAAATGGAGATTGTATGCAAAAGTTACGACCCCGGGAAGTTGATGTACTAACTTACCCAAACGAGGCCCACATGACTTTTGGCGCTTCATCTGCTAGGGTTAGGTTTTTGGATGTCTAGGGTTTTTGGCATTCCTGTTTATTGTAAAAAGGCCTTCAGAGACTCACTGTAATCATCTTCTTGCGAATTTGAGTAGCCGTCACATCTCTTCTCAGAGATAAGTTGTCACCATTCTAGCGAGTCTTTCACTCTGTATTTTTACAGTCTCTGTACATTTCTTTCATTAATAGAAATCGTATATTATTGTATATCTATGTTTATGGTTGTATCTCTGATACATTTCTGTTATATTATTGAATATCTGCGATATCTTTGTGCATTTCTTTATTATATCTCCGCTCTCATTTCATGCCGAAAATAATCCGGATCATTCCATTTCTTGAATTCTATCCTTTATTGTATGCAATTCACCGTTGAACCCTAAGAATCTATCCTCTATTTGAGTTTGAATGGTATCTTTAATTTTTTTATCAATCGTTGCCTCTAGCTCTATTTGGAGTTTTATGTCTCCTTCTTCACTCCTTTTTTCTAATGTTTCTAACTCTATTTGGATTTTGGCATCTCTCTCTTCTCTTCTTTTTTCTACTGATTCCATATAATCATAAAGGATCTCTAGGGTGATTTTGGGGGGCCTCCCCTTCTTATGATGAGTTTTGGGAATAGGTGGTGGAGTGCTCATATTGAAAAGAAGAGAAAAAAGGTGTAACAATTATTATTATGGATTGACTTTATCTCTCAAATTAGCTTTTACTTATGAAACTTAAAATAAAAATAAATAAATAAAATATATTTAAATCTCTTTATGTAAAATTAAAATTGGATCAAAGTAAAAAGTGACTCACCTCATTTCAGAGGTCCAAATGCTTAACCCGTTGAAGGAGCCAAAAATAATTTATGAAAACCCTAGAGAAGTCCGGAGAAACTATAGAGATTATTCTGGGTAAAAAAGATTAAAAACAAAGAGAAGTATTATTCCCGTTCAAAACCATAGAGAAATATTATTTTTGTTCAACCATAGAGAAATATTATTTCCATTCAAAACCCCAAAGAAATAATTTCAAAACCCGAGTATTCAAAACCGTGGAGAAATATTATTTCCGTTGAAAACCGCGGAGAAATATTATTAATTTCAAAACCTCAGAGAAATAATTTCAAAACATCTTCCAAAAATTTTGTAAATTTATTATTTGGAATATTTTTTTATTATTTAATTTTGTTTTTTTTAAATGCAATTCTCATCTCTATTATTATATATACTATAAATTATTATAGTGGTAGTTTAAAGACAACACCAACCTATGTGCTATATTTGTTTTGTTTTTGGCTTTAAGTTATGTTGCATGAACTTTTGGAACGTGTGAATGTTGGGAATTTGGATATAAGTGTACTTGGATACAAGTGTATGGAATGAGTAGAAGTCTCTCCCAAATTTGCAGGAAACTTGAAGATGAGAGCGACAATAATATATATTAAAAAAATATAAAAAATATCTTAGATTACAAGAAACTTGAAGCTAAAAGCTACAATAATATATATTAAAAGAATATAATAAATATTTTAGATTAGAATGATTTTTATCCAGATAATGATACATTTTAAAGCACGTTAATTTAGGACAAAGTTGCTCCTAATCTAAATTACTAATTTAATTTGTACTAATAATTATATGAATATATTTAACACAATAATGAAACTTTAATATCCATAAATATTTGATTAGAAAATGAGAACTAAAATTGAATATATATATATATATATATATATATATATATATATATATATATATATATATATATATATATATATATATATATATATATATTTGAAACATTATTCTTGTTTTAATTGGAAAAAACTAAATAATACTACTTTTGTAATATGAAAATACAATAAAAGTCAACAATATGGTTGATTTATAGCAAATGCTTGTCATGGATGGGTATTGATTTATTCCACTTTCATGTTTAGTCCATAAATGCATTAAAAGTTTTTCACATCCACAACTATAAAGTGAGTAGTATTAAGTTTTTTTATTTAAATAAATTTTAAAATAATATTTTGTGTAGTTTAATCTTTGTTTAATAGTGATATTTTAAATAAATATAATGAAAATATTTGTAATAAATTATGTATTTGTAATAATGGAATAAAAATATTTACATTTTAATTTAAAGCTCTCTATTTCGGAAACCGGTTTCCAAGCTCTCATTTCCTTGATGTTGAAGCTCCCAAAAAACTCCCTAATTACCAAAAGAGTTTACAGCCAATTGGGGAGGTTTCCTACCAATTCCCAAGCTCTCGTAACATCGAAAACTAGTTTTAGAAATGCTATAAATACCGATGGTTTTAAATTTGCATAGCATATAGATAGGGAATGTATAATTGTTTTTGTTAATTTTAAATTTGCATAGCATATAGATAGGAAATGATTGGGAATTTGTGTTTGGCTTTCTACTTGAATGTGATATCTAATATGACAAATAGCCAGCCACTGTAGTGGTGCAGTCCCTGTCGTGGATGACGAAAGGAGTACAATGCAAGACCTATCGTTGATGACGAAATGAGTAAAATGCAAGATCTTAGATTTTTAGGTTTGTTGATGAATATGCACTTACTTCAGTGGCTGCAACTACTAATTCAGGTTCACCTATTTCATTTCCACTTCCAAGCCCGACCAATTTCAACTTCAACAACTCGGTCTTCTTGTATAAGATGGCTAATGCAATTACTACATTTTTTTGTTTTAAAAGGCACAAGGTACAATTATCATTGTTATAGTTTATATGCTCGTTTTTCAACATGTCATGGTAATAATTTTATTAAACTTGGCCTCCACTCTAAATTAAATTAAATACTCAATAGGTATCCTTACGCATTGGAAACTTTTTTCTAATAATTCCATACGAACATAACCGACAAGCGTCTTCTTTCACATGCATGACATGTTGTTTCCTTCCCAACTGTCGAATATATCATGACATTTGGACTGTCATAGTGAACTGTGCATTTTGGTAGTAATGCATGTATCATATTTGGCGACTGCAACAAGCTACCACAACACCAGAGGTTGGTCAGAAGAGTATTGCTGATCAAATGAAAGTGGCGGCCCAAAGATAAGTACATGCCTGAATTATTTTAGTTCCTGTTGGAGATGGTTACCAACAACAACCTGTAGATGTAGCAGTTACATTCCAACCAACAACTCAAGGACAAGCTATAGCTGCATCTGTTTAAAAAACAAACGATTTCTAAATTCAAAATAATTGCAGATGCTTTTTTTTCGAGCCCTCTTTATCATTGCTGAGTTTCGGGGCAAGATGTGTGATGGCAACCAACCAACGTTCCAAGGCTGATCATTTATTCCTCGTTTACTTTACTTAATCCTTGGAAATGTTCTTTATCTTCTTTGATTGCACTGATCATATACTCTGTCTCTCTGAGGATATATGGACTTGTGAGGATACATATGTCTGTAATATTTGGAATTGGATGACCAAGTTACCCCACCCTTTTTGGAATAGTAAAGGAAGTGGGTGGTCAGGCTTTTATGGAGGCCCGGATATAGTGTTATTGATTTGGATGCGGGTGACCAAATTACCCCACCCTTTCTGGAATAGTAAAGGAAGTGGGTGGTCAAGATTTTATGGAGGCCCGAATATAGTGTTATTGCTTTGGATGCAGGTGACATGTGAGGAAAAAAGACCGGTTCCTTACAAGGAGACTGTGTCCAACATCAAACAGGGGCATTTGGAGAAAAAATCATCCTTTAACAAATCCACTACCACAGAGGCTAGACGTCGTTCGCTGGGGAGTTTTGAAGCAAGTGGGATGGCGGAATTTGGGCCAAAGGCGTTGAGGAAAAGATGGGAAGGTACCCTAGAACTCAGAAGTAAAGATAAAAAGTAGGGAAGGTACCCTAGAACTTAGAAGTAAATATTGGTACATGCTTTGCACATGAGTCTCATCATCTCCACCTTCATCTTGTATTTGCATGCATTTAAATGGGGATGTAGGTAATCTTATTTTCAATTAATTGAAGAAGCATAATAACCAGTACTCTGTTTATGTGAAACTCTCTTTCTCTCATGAATTTTGACAAAAACATCTCTTTGAAGACTTAGTTTAAGTTGATATTATTTCCTATGAAGGTATTAGGCTTTTTTGTTTCAATCATGACACTAACCCACTCATTGTTGTTGGAAAAATCTAATACTCTAGATCATCTCATTTCTACTCTAGATTGGTTCTCCTGATAACTACAATATCAAAATTTTAGTCTAATCACAAATAAGCTTGTCAATTTGAAGTGGAGAATGCAGCTTACATCCGTTGAACTATTTTTGTGAAAATAAATCGATTGATACTTGAAATTTCTACCCGTTACTCTATTAATGCTAGTAGCACTCAAACCATTCCTGGAATCCTCTCTTCTCTCCCTGGGAACTAGACTCGGGAACTAAACTAAAATGGTTGCTTCAAATGTTTCTCCTTTCACTGAATAAATTTTATTATGCTTCAAGCCTGATGAGATGACAGGAGCAAGACTCGAACTTAAAGCATGCTCTTCTCCTTTCGTGGAGTCAACGTAACCAATGGATGATCTTTCCGGCACTGCAGGATATTCCCGTTCCCAACTAACTAGGAGTCACTTGGACGTTCCCAATAAAGCAGTAGCCAACTGGAAGATATGATAGATCGAAGGGATTTCCCCCCCTTTGCTTCATTTCTCCCACCCTTCTTTTCCTTCTTAGATTTTATTTGGATTGAGTCTTTCTCAAAGTAAACAAAGCATTCCTATTTGCAAATTCCAGTCCATAGATAATTGAGCACTTTGTCATAGATATCTATTTTCCAACAAAGAGTCAAAATCAGTGTGATTCTGTAAAATGCACATTTTTATTGTGAATCTTTAATTTCTGAGTATGCCAGTGAACATGCAGGTTTCTCTCAACAAGAAGTCCCCTAGGAACAACAAATCATCCCCAAAATATTTCAATTCAGGTTCTTTACCTTCAAAGACAGTAATTGCATGTCAATCAACTACTAATTCAACATCCAAGAAACCGATTTCATCGTCCTCTGATTGCAATGTGCCTTGCAATTTAGTCAATGTAGTTGTTCATAGTAAAAGATGGTCCTATGATTGCAATGTGCCTTGCAATTTAGTCAAGACAGTTGTTCATAGTAAAAGATGGATTGATGGAAGTGTTTCATGGGCTTCACTCCCATCAACTCTTGTGAAACTTGGAAAGGTAGGTTCTTTTGGTTATCCTCTTTATGTTGATTTACCAATATAGCAATCAAAAGAAAGATGACATATCTATTTGTAGTATTCAAATTGTTTTATCTTAATCAAAAGCATTTTTATTTCCTCGTTATAAAGGAACTCTATATCATAACTTTCTGATCAGTATGAACCATATTTTCTCTGGATGCTCTGTTATCCACAATTATTGCAAGTTAGCAGCAAGCTATTGTATTAGGAAATTATTATGTTTGTGCTTATGATGGTCTAGTTGCTAGCTTACATATTAGGTCTTCAGTTCTGATTTGGGTTCATGACTAGGTCTGATACTAAGTTATGGTTAGAATTTGCTGGCCTGATTAGATTAAAGAAATTTACAATTGAGGCAGTGTGAGCTCAGTCGGAGTTTAGACTAAGATCATTATGATTATTTTGGAAAATCTGAAATGTTCTTTTATTTTTCTGCAATTGTTGTTTTTTTTTTAATTTAATGAACTTATCTATTTGTTTTGGTTCTTTGATTTGAATGATATGTTCATTCGATATGTCTCAAATATTGTGAAGTGAACCACACAACTACATCTTTTTGGATTTGTTCACTAAACTAGATGAACTCCTGTGATAAGTTTCAACTGTCTGGAGATTTCTGTTTGGATAGGTGTTCACAGGAATTGTCTCACGCCAATTGATTTAATTGATTTTACTCATTGCAATCTTTTACTATCGTTGTAACTATATTATTATCCACTACACAATCCTTTCATTCTAAAAGAAAATAAATACCTTTCAAATTGGGGGTGGGAGATTTATTGCTTTTGTGATGTCTCCAGTTTGGATTGTTTGCAGGGGTGTGTAATTGGGGAATAACTTGAGCCACAATTGTATTTTAGTTTAGGAGAACATAGACAGTATCAAGCCTCTCCACTTAAAACCTCCATTATAGTATGGGCCATTTGAAAATATCTTTAAACCTATCTTAGTGAATATAGATTTAAATGCATATCAACGCCAATTTTCTTTTCAAAATAAAACCCTACAGTTTTTTTGAAGCAGGAAGAATGCAGATTGCACATTTATCCTGATTTAGGGTGGTTCTTACAAGAGAGTAACTCTAATGAAGGAAAATATATTGCATGTGGTCGCTTAGGTGTGTATTTCCTAGAGGCTAATAGTTTTGGCTGCAGTAGAGGATTTACAAGAATCTTCAACAACAAAGAGTGTAATTCGATGCTTGAGGTAAATATTTACATGGTCTAGAAATTTTTCGATTGAGTTGTTCATATATTGTTGTTTTGAGATGTAGTAATTATAATTCCTTGTTTATTTATTGCCTATTGGTTTCAATTTTGTTTTCTATCCCTTAAGCTAATTTCCATGCTGCCTTCTACTTTTTGAATTTTAAACACGACTTACATAGGTATATTAGTTATGTTATTATCTGAAAAATGAGACAAATTGTTGTTCTAACCTGAGTGCTTTGGCATACCAGGATTTCTCTAACGACTCTTAGGGCTTTTCTTGGGGGCGACCTTCTCTATATTTTCCTTGCAAGGTATGATGTAGGTATTGGTTCCTTTTTTTGAGTTGTTTCGAAATATTTCCTGCTTCTTTTCCCTCAGTTCACCCTCCAGAATATATATTTCTTACAAAATGAATGATGTTGGATCTCAATTGCATGCGCAGGCTTTGAACCTTGCACAAACAATGACAGGCAGCGAACCAGTGAACCAGTGATATGTGTGTAGTTTTATGTTTGCAAGATGCCTGACAACAATCCATCGCACATTACAGGTAAGATATGACTATGCTAGGGACCGTGATATCCTCTTGGGAAGGCAATGATCATAATATCATGGCGGTGCAGGATACGGGTGGAATGGCATGAAGGTGCAAGATAAGGATTCAACACACAGACTGACATTTGAGTGTTAATGCAAGAGAGTCACATTTGACAGTGAAGTGTAAATGCATAGAACTTTTAAAAGGGATACAATAGATGTATTAATAGATTGCCATACTTCATAAACAATTTTAATAAACTTAGTAATAAAATAGATGTATGAACATATTTTCGTACTTCAATAAACTTGGACATTGTAGAAAATGCATTGTGTCAGAGAAACGATGGCGGTGGCCGCATTTGTTAGACTTTCCCTGGCATAATTTTATTGAAATTTGGGTGCACTGACAAAAGCGAATGTGAAGATAACTTAGGAAACCAAAGAATGACAAAAATTGGATATATCAAAACCATGATAAAAAGTTAGGATATGATTGAAAAAATACACACTGGGAGGAGAAAGTCTGGCAAGAACTCCAAAGTCTTATAACCAATAAAATTTAAAAAAATTGTTTTTTTGAAAAATATTTAATAAGAAAAATTACAAATCATCATAACTTTTAGAAAAAGTTAGGAATGTGGAGAAATATGATAGATATATTAAAAGTCAAGCATGAAATAATACAAAGTCAACGTTGAATGGATTGCTAGAGTTCATGGCTTGCCTTCGGCAGGTACTACAAAGTCAACGTTGAATCGATTGCTAGAGTTCATGGCTGGCCTTCGGCAGGTACTAATAAGTGGCACATTGCTCGAATGTGAATGTGAATGTGAATTTGATTTAATATTTGTTATATAATAGTATTAAGGACCACGTTTCTAAGATTTTCGTGAGCATTTCATTGAAGCTTTATGTTGAGTTAAAGTTTTTCTATATAATTATAGTTATTATATATAATAATAATTGTAAATTTAAAAATTATAAAATTATATTTTATAAAAATATTAAAAATAATAAATTAATATATTTTAGTACAATATGTTATTTTAATTCATATAATTTCAATAAAATCAAATTTAAAAAATATTAAATTATTTTTTTATAGTGTGTTACTCCATTTTATTGTACATCTTTTATTTATAAGGAAAATATACTTTTATTTTTTTCTTTTCTATATATGATGTTTTTTTATTTATTTAATGGAATTTATTGTTTTTTTTTTAATAAAAAAAAAGTCTTATATTAAAATAATATAAAAGTTCTTTTACATAAAAAGTTTTTGAAAATAGTGCTGTCAACACTCCTAAAACCAGGATTTTCTGTTTACAATCTCTCAAAATCACAAAATTCCAGCTTTGTATATAATTCTTCTCTAATTTTCTTTGTCAATATCAAACAAAGAAAACAACATTTCGATCTTCCTTGTAACTAAATGCTTTATCAAATAAACATTCTTTCAAAAATTTATGATCCATCTACATTAAACCATGCATAATATAATTCATCATCATCCAACATTAAAGCTTTCTTAGATAACAAATCCGCATCCTTGTTAAAAGCCATGTATATGTGTTGAGCTTTAATCTGCTGAAAATTTCCGCTCAAAACTCGAATTTTCGCCATCCAAATCTGTATCTTTTTCTAGATGAAGAATAACCAACATATGATCCGAGATTTTAGTATTACAAACCCAAGATCTGTACCTTATCCCTAACATTACTAGATCCTCAGAGATCAAAAAACGATCCAATCTCTTTGCAATATAGTTTTGTTCTCTTCTGCCATTGTGCCACGTAGGGATAGCTTTGTGAGGCTCGGCATCCACCAACCCCTCATCTTGAAAAAACTGATTAAAAAAAAGATGTAAGGGATCAATTCTAGCATGGGCACCCCAAACTTCTCTACTGTAGGTAGTGAGGTTTAGGTCCCTGCCGAAAATTAAACTTTGTTCTTTTAGTATCCCCAGCCTTTTAATGTTTTCCCAAAACACTTCCCTCTCAGCATATGGTCCATATCAACTTATCATTTTTAATCTTTTATTTATATATTTCACAAAACCTTCCAACGATATTCATACAAGAGTCAGGAAAGCATTGCAATCAGCCTTTCCTTTACTGGTTTCCAAGTAGTCAACAGACCACCAAAGAGCCCCACAAAATCCACATCACAAAAATTAAAGAAGCTTCACGAACAACTCTTTTTCTTTTTCTACACAAACCATAGTCTCTTGAATGAGAAAGACATCCAGTTTTTCAGACTCAATAAACCTTTTGAGGGCTAAGAATTTTGAGTTGCCCCCACTCCTCTATGTAAATTTTAAGACATCCGGTTTTCTTTTCTATATGTAATGTTTTTTTATTTAATGCAATTTATTGTTTGTTTCTTTTTTACCATTTATTGATATTAAATTGTAATAATGTTTTTGTTTTGTTTCCTTGCCATTTATCGATAACGTTTTTGTTTGATATTAAATTGTAATATTGTTTTTGTTTTGTTTCCTTGCCATTCATTATTGATATGAATACGATGTTCATTTTTAAATTGATGAACATTTATGAATCGCTTTGTGCATTATAAATGGGTTGTACATTCATGTGCAATCTATTTTGTTTGAATAGGAGTAAAACGATGTTAATCTTGCAAAATAAATCAAATTTCAATTTTATATATTGGATATAAGTAGTTAAATACTCAATATAAATGAATGAATATGAATGAATGGACAATTTATTGTTATAATAATGTAGGTAATGTTTTCTTGGATATAAGATTAAATTGTAATTCAGTTTCAATATTCATGTTTAATGTGTGGGGTTAAGATTAGGTGGTTTAAGGAAACCACATGATCCTTTTTTTAGTAATTTTAGCAATGACCAGATAGGGATATTGAGTTTCTTTGAGATACCAACGACAAGTTGAAAACACTTTTTTGGTCTCACGATATGACCTGAAACTACTTCTAAATGGTTAAGAGCTCTTGCTTGAATGTAAGGAAATATGTTAACGATCCAAGACATAAAGACATATAGGAGTGTAAATCTACCACCTTACAAACCACCAACAAATTATTTCAAGGGATCAGGTTTTGTTCACATGCAGTGATGTAGTTGCATATCAAGACCTTGAGACTGTATCAATAAAGGCTATGCCGGTAGCCCTAAGTATTGTAGGCTTTTTCTTCCTTAAAAAAAAACGAATAAGAAAATATTAAAACACTAATTATGAATATTGTATGTACTCCCTTTTGCTTAAAAGAAAAAACCACCCCATTTGAAGCAAGCATGAAACTTTTTGAATGTGAAAATAAAATTGAACATGAATTATTTTAAACCTTCCTATATAGTGGAAGAGAATATAGATTATTTAATAGGTTTAAAGTTATAAAGGATTTACACATTATATTACAAGTAGTGTTGAACATAATTACCAACTTTTTTTCCAGAAGGAAATTAACACAATTATATTGAGTAAATATAATTTTTACAATATGCCAAACCGATCGCTATATAAAATAGCCCAAATAAGGTACAACAACAAACAAGCACTATACCAATAACCGTTCAGATGAAAGAGAAAACAAAACCCCCCCAAAAGCTGACAAAAAATGGAGACGGTCCATAACGGGACACCAAATATCTCCAATACATATCTTCCAATAGTTCTGAAAAGATTGATCAAGTCCAACAAAATAGACCTTGATGGATAATCTAATAAAAAAGAGATCAATATAGAGATACAGCTGGAAGGAGTCATCCATCAATATATATTGATGATGATTCTAGTACCCTCCATACCATTTGACCACTTATGAAGCACAATATATCCTTCTGGTTCACACAGTGCTCTTTTAGATTGTTCATCCGCCGTCATATTGAAATCACGAAGGATATGATAAAAGTTTGTTTCTACAAACTTTCCCTTTCATAAAATGATTCTCTGTTTCCATCCTTCCAAGGCACTAACACTGAGGTTACCTTTTTTATTTAACTAGTTTATAATAGCAAAGGAGTCTCCAAGTACCTAAAGCTTTTGAATGGAGATATATATTGCAATATGTAAGGTTGCCCAGACTCCCATTAATTTATCCTTTGTGTTTGTACCCCCTCCACAATTTACAAACCATTTGTATACCGTTGATGTAGCAAGTTTAATAATACCCCCAACACCACAACACCTCCCATCCGCCTGGGCCGCTCCATCAAATAACACTATTGGGTATTCAAGTGTATCTACAATCCAATGGGGACGAGTGCGCAGATTCTTTTGCTTGGCTTCTGGTTTATGGTAGTTACTAAGAGATTTAATAAATACCGAAGAGATTGATGGCTCCTTCCCATCAAATATGGTTGCGTTCCTCTCTAACCAAATGTTCTAGCAGGTGTATGCCGCAAGGCTGGGAGATTCTAAATTTTCCTCAGTCCAATTAGCTAAACAATCACTCAGATTATTCCCATTCCAATTGTGATCAATATTTTTTTTTCTTTTAATGTTTAACCAGACTGTTAAGGTAAAGGGATATAAAATAAAAAGATGAGAGCAATCCTCATCCTCCTTTTTACATAAATGACACCGCCCCAGACCATTCCAACCCCTGAGTTGGACATTTTTCCAAGTCATTATCTTGTTATTGACAACCATCCATAGAAAAGGTTTTACCTTTTGTGGAATATTCCATTTCCACAATTTAATCCTCCATCCGGTGATCACTGGGAGGTTTTTAGTTGATAGAAGTGCCTCATAAACATTCTTTGTTGTGAGAACTCTTGATGTGTCACCCCCTGTCCAAATTAGTTCATCCACAGTATCTGTAACTACCACTCCAGCAGCTTGTAAAGCCCGCCTGAATGGTTTCCATTCGATAGTTCACTTGTTAGCCCCCAAATTCGCGCTATCTATCCAATTTGACGAGAAAGTGTGATGTTCCTGATTTTTCCAAAGCTGTGCCAACACCATGATATGTTTCTGATTGAGTACACCGATTAGCTGAGAAGATAGATACGAGGAAGGTCCAAGAACCAAAATTTAATTACCAACTTGACGAGAAATATAACCTCAAAATGAGAATACTAACCCTTAAAACCTTTTTTTTTTTTTTTATCAAAATTGACCCTTGAATTGAAAAGAGGCATTACTAGTAGAACTTTTTTTTTGAGTTAAAATTACAACCTTTTCCAACCATGACCTATAATTTAGTTAACAAAAGTCTTTAAATAAACCCTTGAATTGCAAAGTAGTACTAATAGTAAACACATTTTTTCAGGGTTAAAATTACAATGTGTTTGAGACCATGGCCTTAACGATTAGTATCATTGTAACTAAAATCGTAAAATCAACCCTCGAACGAAAAAGTGGTGTTACATGCAACATTGTTTTGATTTGGGGGGGTTAAAATTAAATTTATTTGAGACAATGACCTTAACAATTAGCGCCATTGCATCCAAAATCTTAAGATCAACTCCTAAATTCAAAAGAGGTACTAGTAATAGTACCTTTTTTTTCAGGCTTAAAATTGTAACATTTTTAAAACCATGGTCTAAAAAGTCATTAATTTTGTGAAGAAAATCACCTTACCCACCTCCACTCCAAAAAACCACCAATATATATATATATATATATATATATATATATATATATATATATATATATATATATATATATAAGGGAAGAGCAACTTTCACAACTATATAAGTTGGATACTAAGAAGTTCTGGAGCCAAATTCTAAAATGCAATACTAAAGAAAATAATAGGATTCCCTTAAGGGTCTAGAATTACTACCTTAAAAGTGTTTATGAGTTCCCTAATTCCATGGGCACCATTCCTATTGTCCCTACAAAGGAAGAAGTTTTTTCTTTAGATGACATAGAGTTCGGGGTTAAGCGACTTGCAAATGGGAAAGCTAAGGACATTGAAGGCTACCAAGATGAAAATTTTAAAATCAGAGGGTCAATCCTTATCCCTCACATACACAAGCTCTTCAATTTAGCTGTCAAGAAGGGCTTCCCTAAACCCTTGACACAAATCTTCATTGTTCCTATTTTTAAAAATGGGGATAGAAACATTCCCTCTAATTATAGGACCATTATGATTAGCCCAATTTTAGCCAAGATTTATGAAATTATTTTGGAAAACAAGATTAGCCTTTGGCTAGAAAGTCACAATAAAAGAGTTAAAGGCCAGACCGAGTTTAGGAGATATCATTCAACTGTGGACCATCTTGTTTCCTTTAGGCTCATTGCAAAGGAGTTATGCAATACTAATACCAATATTTTTTGTTGTTTTGTTGACTTTAGAAAAGCTTTTGACATGGTTCCTAGGAAAAACCTTCAGAATAGGTTGGAAGAGATAAAAGTGTCTCTCGAGTAGAGAGTTGTTGCAATAAGGATGTATCAGAACGTTATTGCTAAGTTTAAAAACACTGAGGGCTGGTCAAAAGAGATTAACTGCAATATCGGAGTCAAACAAGGTTGTCCCTTATCCCCTACCCCTTTTGGCATATACATTGACAAGTTAGAAGATTGCTTGGAAAAAGAAGGTTGTGTCGGCCCTGCTCTCACTGGTATAGTCACCAGTCTTCTTCTTTATGCCAATGACATCGTTCTTATGGCAAGGAGTCCCCATGATCTTGAAAACCAACTAAGAATCCTCACGGATTTTTTCTCCAATAAGAGTATGACTGTTAATACTAATAAGACTAAGGTCACTATTATTAAATCCAATAAGATCCCTTATGATACCTTCATATATGACAACAACAACTTGGAGGAAGTGACTTCATACAAATATCTTGGAATTGATATTCACCACAAGCTCAATTGGAATTATAACATTGAGAAAAGGATTATTGGGGGATGGAAAGCTTATTATGGGCTTGGAAACAATTGTAAATCAATTGATCTTTATTGTTGGGATAAGAAGAAACTCCTCTTTGAGACTCTTGTTACACATGTTATTCTTTATGGATGTGAAGTCTGGGGCTGTAGTATCTCTCGTGAATCCTGGAGAAAGATAGAGAAAATACAAAATAATTTTATAACCTATAATCTCAAAATTAAAGGAAATATGCCCTATCCCATCCTTCTCTTAGAAACAAGCCTCTCCCCATTGAGAGCATGGCTATGACTAGATACCTAATGTATAAGAATAATTTAAACAACATGGAAGACGAGGCTTCCTAAAATTGCTTCAAAATCGAGTCATAACCACCATCGACTCAAGTGAGGATGGCATAAAGATGCCGGATCTTGGCTAAGCTATTGGGGAATCATGGAAGACACCATTTTGCATAATAAAGTTACTATTAAAAAAAACGTCAAATTAAAATTTAAGGAGAAAATGTGTTGTGATAAAGAATTAGAGAGAAAAAGAAAATTAAGGTATTATAAGGATGTAATCAACCCTAATCTAGAAGATCAAAATTATCTATCTATTTTGCCAAGTGTAAAGAAAAAAAAAACATTGCTAAGATAAGAACAAATTCTCACAAGCTCCATAGTGAAATTGAGTGTTTGTCAATTCCTAAAATGCCATGGGATGAAAGAGTGTGTCACATTTGTGACACTAAGAAGGTTGAAGATGAAAAAAACTTTCTATTAGATTGTCCAACCTATACCCATATTAGATCTCATTGTCAAAATATTTGTCACACTACCAACCTTCCTAACCTCTTAACCCAACAAAAGTATGGTGATCTTGGAAAGCTTCTCTTAATGCTTTTCGAGCACAAAAATAAAATTCTAAAGAATCGCAAATAATCACTTACCCTCTTAAGGTCCAATAGACCAATTCGGTCTTAGTGGACGTTAATCATCATTGTCATCATTCTCACACACACACACACATATATAATTTTACTTAAAACAAAAACCAATTAAAAGTAATAATAATTAAACATAAAATAATAAAATAACAAAAACAAATAAAAATAATTAAACATTAAAAAAATAAAAGATAAAAATAAAAAACTGATAAAAACTAATGGTTTTTATTTATTTATATATAAAACACACACACACACACA